>OY720675.1:1348448-1580448 GCA_963170755.1 Amphimallon solstitiale
TTCTTCAAAAATCCCAGGCCCGAATCTTGAGCGGTCATCGCCATGAAGGTCAAATACCAATCGTAACTCAATCCCACCGCTCCCCAATTACCCGGATCGTCACTGCACACCACGACGGGATAATCGCGCGCTATCAGATAACTCGCGGGATGATTCCTCAGGTCGCTCACCAAACCCAACACTTGATTCGAAATCGGACACACTTCGATCGCGATGTTTCTCTCCTTCACCATCTTCATCAGTTCGGGATGCTTGGGTAACGCGTAGGCGTGTCCTATACGCTTGCTGTCCAATAAGATCGCGTCCAAGATGTTCAAGTCGACCTGGGTACCTTGTCGGTTCGTTTCGCCCGCGTGGAAGTAGAACTTTATCGGTTTGACGTTCTCGAGTTCTCGCAAATAATCCAGGAGGAAACCGTCCTCTTCGTAACCGACGAAATCTATGCCGATCACGAAGTTGGGATACTTCTTGTTCACTTTTTCTAACACCTCGAAATTCTTGCGCACCACATCCAGATCGCTGCCTCTGTACTGTGCGTAGATCAATTTTAAACCTATAAAATCCCGATGATCTTTCTTGAATCGCTCGACAGTTCTCCACAAAGCGTCGATAAAGTCCTCCGGTTCGTAAACTGTGCCTGTCAGAACATGAAAAAATTGATTCATCGCTTAACTTTAGTTTTATTGTATTTATACAATTGTCTAACTGAAACTATGTTGGTAGCACTGAAGTGCAAGCGCGAACAGTGTTGTCACCTCTAAAGGAATCCCTTTTTCGGGGAATTCAATTATTTGGTGAGAATAAAAGAAAGTATCCGTAAAGATGGAAGTTTTAATTGACTTGAGTGGATCAAACGATTTTAATGATGATATTAATTTAATACACTTGCGTTAGGTTGGTATAATGGCTTTAATTTATCAGATTCAAATGCAAATCGAAACTGACGCATTGCAATTTAGATATTTTCATATTATTAAATCGGTAGTTTGGAAACGTCTTCTAACATTTGAGGGGGTTTTTATCAAAAACAGCCAATCTCATTTTTTGTTAAATTTTAGCTATTGGCACTACTTGCTGCAGAAATGACATGTGCATATGTCTATAAACCTGTGTGTCAAAAACTGCCGAAGTCAGTGAGATACAGCGGTAGAAAAATATGGCGTTTTAGTGGTTTTAGCTAAAACAATAAACAACCAATGTCACAATATGACATTGGCAGTTTTTATCTAGACTTTAAAATCAGTTTAAAAAGTTCACCGTGCAACGTGTTTGTTATTTTGCAGTGTCTTTTACTCTTTTTATTGTTGTTGCGTAAAATAAACGGCCCAGACTCTATAAGGTCATCGAACATTTTAAGAGATCGAGATTCGAATGTACCGTGGCCTGCTAAAAGAAAACGCAAAGCGAGAAAAAGTGAGGTTATAAAAAAGCAGAAAATATCTGGAGAGTGTCATATAAATCATAAAGGTGCTGCTAAACCGGCTAGGTCTACATGGGTAAACTGCAGGTAAACTCACATTGATTCCAATACTCTATAATTTATATTTTTTGATGCAGATGCAAACGCTACAAATGCTTTGAAAAGATTGAATTTAACGATCGTCAAAACATATTGCAAAAATTCAATTCGTTGTCTTCAAAGAATGAACAGGACAGCTACCTAGCGGGTCTTATTTCATTCAAAAATGTAAAACAAAGAAGACCTAGACGTAATCAAAACGACGATGATGACGGTCCATCTTTCGACCATTCTGTAGCTTTTTATTATAAAATTAGATTAAATGGAAAAGAAGAAGACTTATGCTATACTGCGTTTTTGAGCTTACATGGGATTACCAGAGCTCGATTGCGAAGAATACAAGATTCCATCAAAATTTCTGGATTAGCTCCTTGTGACAAGCGTGGAAAATATGACAATAAGCCTTCCAAAACACCAGATGAGATTTTGAATCTTATTCGGGTGCACATTAAGTCTTCTAGAGGGAGACAATCGCATTATTCACGCAGAGTTAATCCCAACAAAGTCTATTTACCGGAAGAGTTAAGCGTTAAGAAAATGCATAAGATGTTTTTAAATGAAATTAGAATTAATGTTTCATATTCCATTTATTATAAAATATTTAAGAATGATTTTAATATCACGTTTGGTGTACCAAGAAGTGATACGTGCGCTAAGTGCGACGAACTTATTCTAAAAATACAATCTGCTGATGATGATGCTATCAAAAATCAACTTATGACTGAAAAAGATCTTCATCTGCGAAAAGCAGAAAAGTTTACCCAGTTAAAGAGACATTACAAATCAAAAGCAAGAGCAGACAGATGCATGGCAATATCATTTGACTTTCAACAAAATCTTCCATTGCCGCATATAAGAACCAGTGACGTATTTTTTAAAAGTCAACTGTGGTACTATGTCTTTGGGATTCACAACTTAGCTGATGATTCAGCTTCTATGTATGTTTATATAGAAGATACTGCAAAAAAAGGTGCTAACGATGTCACATCCATGATTCTACATTACCTTAATAATGAGGATGTAACACATAATAATCACCTTATTATATTTAGTGGTGGATGTTCTGGTCAGAACAAAAATCATGTAATGGTATATTTCCAGTACATGGTGGTACAAGTTTTAAAACTATTCAAAAGAATTACTCACATATTTCCCATCAGGGGCCACTCTTTTCTGCCTAATGACCAGGACTTTGCTCTAATTGAGAAGAAAGAAGAAACAATAGCCCAGAAGTTCCAGAAGATTGGGATTTATTAATAAAAGAATCGAGGGAAAAACCATCTCCATTTAACGTCGTCAATATGAGTCAAGAAATATTTTTTGATATGCAAAGCGCATGTTTTCCTTACTTCTTAAAAAGTCCAAGATCAAGTTTAAGCTTGAGACAAGCCCGTGTTATCGAAATATCGACTGATTCTCAATATGTCAAAGTTCGAGAAAATTACACTGGCCCATGGACGCACTGCGCCATTCGAAATAAAAAACCTTTAGAAAATTTTATGGATTTGAAAACCTTGTATAATAAAAAACTTTCTATCAGTTCTGATAAAATAAAAAATATAACAACTCTGGCCGCCTTCTTAAAAAAAACCAGAAAGTGTCTCGTTTTATCAAGCATTTTCTGTAATAGAAGCCACCAACTATATTGACCTTGATGAAGATTATAACAGCGATGAACAATAATAGAAAAAAATATTTGTGTGAATTACTTTACATAATAAAACAAATTAATTAAAAATATCCTGATTTTTCATTAGCGAAAATCCATTGTCAAAGCTCATTATTTGTTTTTTTTTTTTCAAACTAACTGTTTCACATTCATAAAGTTTATTGCAAATCACGCAAAAATAAGGACTTTTACTCATATTAGCATAAAAGAAGTGATAAACCAAATGATATTGGCTTGGTAAAGTTTTTTTTTGTTTTCTGGAAACACATTGATTTTGACATTGGTTATTTTTGATAAAAACCTCTCAATTGTCTATGCTATAAATTTTTACAAAAGTATTTTCCTCGAATTATTTTGTATATATATATTCAACATTTTTCAATAACATAAATGACCCTTTTAGTTTTGAATAATGATAGCTTTTTCAACAATGAATTCTTAATTTTTTATCGTATAAAAGAGTACTGATTTTAAAAATTATCGACATAAACTTACCAACTTTAAAAGAATATCAATTTAAAATCAGAGGTTATTAATTTTATTTCATCACATTGGCAAAGTTATTATTGCACGTGTTCGTAATCATATGCAATACAATATACATACAATAACGTTAACAAAGTTATCCATCTCATTAGATTACATTACAATGTCAGAGGACGTGAGTGTTTCAAATAAATAGATAAAAGCAGAATATGTGTAACTGTCTAATAAGAAAATACCCTAATTTAGGGAATTTTACTAACATGAAAATTTCTAAATGGTAAAACAAATTTATTTCTATTACAGCGTAGAGAATTACACGACAAATTAGTTTCAGACAGATGGCAACACTGAGTGTGAATTTGTTGTTAATGGTAATGGTTATGAATAATATGTGAAGTATTGCAAAGTGTTTCAACATGTAATATATATAATTATTTTATTCTAACTGTACCGTTTAAGTCGTACAAAGGAGCAAACGGATTCCTAACTTCCAGATACATAACGTTATCCGAGTAATGCTCCGACAGAGTTTGATAAACGTAATCCTCGAACACGCCAGTGTACGATATCAAATCGTAAGAGAACGTGAATATCTTCTTGAAAGTTTCCCAAACGGCCTCGTCCGAACTGCTCAACACCAAGTGTTTCTCCAAATAGTTCCGAAAGTTGGCATCGCTGATTTTATCGGCCACTAGTTCACAGTCCGGCTCTGTGTCATTATCGGGAAGAAATTTTAACTTTATTCTCCCGTTCATGTTACACACGTACAGATTGTCTCTCTCCAACAAGTTATTTATAACATATTCCGCTGAAGCTGACGCATACAAATGCGAATGTAACGAGGCACCTTTTGGTAATTTGCGAATAAACTTAAACACTTCACTGTTCGTACGTATTTCTTCGGCGACATCGATGAAGTTATTCGTCCACCGTTTGCTGCTCTCATCGTCCGACAATTCCTTCAGTTTCACTTGCAGTAATTTCTCATTCAATTCGATCTCGGCTGGTGTCAAATTAATGTTACCGCCCAGTGCGTATTGTTTCTCGGATTTCATAATGCGATTTCGGAGAGATTCGTAGTCGGACATCGACATCGCGTACAAGAACGTTGTCAGCAGCACTAAGCACAGAAACCAACAGACAAGACGGTACAACATATTGGGTCAGTGCTTGAAATGCGCGATTGAACAACACTGCTTTTTTTTTGTGGAAATTGCCGTAGTATAATGGAGATGCGCTGCTTATATATTGGTGATGTACCCGGTTGTCTTCGTGGGTGATTCCCCGTATTCTAAATGCTCTCCAATGCCAGGTTCAAAGATTAATTTAGTGATTAATTGAGAAAATATATGCGTACAGTAGTGGACCAAATAAACGTTCCGTTTTGTCATACACTTGCGTAAAGTAGAATTTTATATTAATTGTAAAATAATATGGATATGTAATTAATTCCTAGTACGATCAATTTCAATTGTTCATAATTGAATAAAGAATAATGATTAGTATGTTGCACAGTTTTGTTTAATTTGAAGTTGAAATGAATGAAACACTAAAAGAATCGAATAAGAAAGGGTGAAAGTTCGAAAAATCAATTCATTTATCATCGATTCCATATGAAGGGTACAGGAGTAAAACAAGAAGTGTCACAAAATAAACTTTATTAAATTAATTGAACTAAATAAACATTTTTCAAATAAATCTTATAGTAACAAGATTAACTGAGAATAATTTATTAAGAAATTAAATAAAAATTACTCTAGGTACAGAGATAGAACTAGAAATGTCCGTTTTTTTTTATGAGGTACGAGGTAGGCGCCATAAATTCTCGGTCTGATATACAAAAAAAAAACTTGGAACAATTTAAGAATTTTTATTTTTCAATGTAATCTCCCCTAACTTCTATACATTTATTACAACGATTAATTAATAATTCGATACCCTTGTAAAAATAATCTGAAGTTTTTCCGTCAAAATGTTCTATAACAGCTGCTTGCAACTCACTGTCGTCTTTAAAACTACGTCCCCTAAGGTCTTTTTTTTCAAATTAGAAAATAAAAAAAATCACAAGGAGCCATATCCGGACTATACCGTGGATGTTCCAATTCTTGAAAGCCACATTCGCGGGTAGCAGCTTGTGGAATGGTGGCAATATGGACAGGAGCATTGTCGTGCAATAATCGCACACCTTTTGTCAATTTTCCACGACGTCTTGCACGAATACTGTCCCTTAATTTATGCAATAAAGACGCATAATATGTGCCGTTCACACTTGTATTGCGCTCTTTAAAGTCAATTAGAAAAATGCCCTCACAATCCCAGAATATTGTGACCATCACCTTTTTCGTTGACTGAACGACCTTCGCCTTTCTGGGACGAGGTTCATCAGGTCGCCGCCATTCCATGGACTACCTTTTCGATAAAGGATCGTAAAACAACCATTATTTCATCCCCTGCGACAATGGACTCCAAAATCGATTTTGGGTCGTCTCCACACATGCTTAAAAACAACTGCGCATATTCGACTCTACGTTCACGATGGAGAGCAGAAAGAAGTCGCGGTACCCATCAAGCACTAATTTTATTCATACCCAAATGGTCATGGAGAATTCGGCGAACACTTTTTTCGGAAATGTTTATTATTCCTTCACTTTCAAACGGTGATCTTCTAGCACTAAATGTTTAATAATTGAAATTTGTTGAGGCGTTATCACTTCAATTGGTCGACCCGACCGATTAGCATCTTCCAGGGATTCTTTTCTTCTTCAAAATTTGCTAAGCTTTAACAAATTGAGATATTTGTGTTCATTTATTGGAAGAACATCTGGAAGAAAATGAAAGATATGTCTTACTTTAATTAAAAAATATGATTACTAAAATCTTTCCACTGTACTTTTTTATTTGACGTTCAAATTAATTTTCTTTGAGTTGTTTATGGCTATTTTGTGTTCTCTTTATATTTTTGGTAATTGGAGTCTTTAGCCAATGTCCATTATAAGTTGATCGATAATTTATTCGATAACTGACAAAGCGTGGATGTTCCTCTTATGCTCTGTATGGTAAAAGGACACTTTGCTACAAATTTATTTCGAAAAAAGTCTGACCATTTTTTAATCATTCGTTTTCAACAATGAACGAAAATGGATTGTGTCGAGATTCGCGAAGTAGTTAATACCACTCGTGTGGCAATTCCATTCTCGTTCTCAAGTTGATTAGGCCCATGAAATGTATGAACCTGAACATCGTAGTTTTTATTTTGTCCCCCCGCTGAACTGAACATTCCTACTTCTATTCGGATTGCACATGAACATTCCCTGTTTTAACGCTGTACAGCTAGTATTTATATCGACATAGAGAGAACAGTTCAAGTTTTATTCTGCTCTGGTTGTGCCATATTAAAGTTCACACAAATAGCGACAGATTAGTACAAGATAGTGTACAGCCATATAAGTTTCATTATACAACGTGTTTCAAAAGGAACTTCATCTTAGTAGTAGTACTCGCAAATTATAATAAGCCACTTGCCTTTTATTTATAAGTAATTATTTATTTAATGTCATTTTGACATCTGTCATTTTATAGCAACATAATATATTCTGACAAAAAGTCGTGTTTTACTTAACAATCAATAATATAGTCAAGTCGTTTTGGCAACCGACACGGCCAAAGTACGAACTAAAGACGACAATTCAATACCACTACAAATTTCGATCGGCCGGAACAATTTCAAAACAATAAAATCAAACTAATTAATTAATATTTCGGAATATATACCTTTTCATAGTAAAATACCATTACATAAAAGCCAGTTACAAATTAAATATTATAAATAAAGCTATTAAATATTATTTTTTCTACACCTATATTTTATATAACATTTGGCTATACTGTTTAGGAGGCAAGCATTGTTGCCAAATTTTAAATGTTTACATAACACACGTCAAAAGATAATTATGACAAGTGTCAAAAGGTGTATGAATATTATTATTTATGACAGTCCTCAAATGGCTTTTGTAGGTTATATTACTTGACAGGTAAAATTTCGCAACATCTCAAATTTGACGCCATTTTCATTTAATGGCGCATGTCGGTTGCGAGAGTTACTCAGCTATATCTGAATATATTCGATTATGTATATAAAGCATTAATTTATGTGTTCTCTGTAAGTCAAAGTGAAATAAGCAGCATTTATATTGAATAATATAATTTCACATATACCAATAAGCAGTAACAGTGTGTAATAAGTTCACAAGTTTTTTTCTAAGATGAAATAAAAGAATCAGTATTTACATTTAATATATAATTTCATATATTCCAATAAGCACGTATAAATCAATGCAAAAGTTATAATTTCGCAAGTTTGAAATAGTTCATACGTAAAATAATAGATGTCGCACGGACGAAATACAATTCAGAATATGAAACGTATATGCGGCAAATACACCATGACTATGAAGTGGCATGGTCAACCTTTTTTGATCTCTCTGTATATGTGACAAATTTATATAATTTAATAAATTGTATTACCATCCCTACACTCCACCAACCTTCAATTTATTTATCAACAAACTAATATTATGGTCTCTCTATATACCTTACTTACCTTTTTTTAGATTATACCTTATTTCCGTTTCTGATAAACAGAGATTTTATTGAACTGGTAGTACTAGAAGGTGGAACGCGCGTCATCATACATGCCCAAGAGCATAGATAGCTTCTTTGTACAATGAATTTTAAATGAACCCGCAACTAGCTATAACGACATACCTTGCGCAGTCAATTTTCGATAAATAGCGGAAGGTGAATTTCAAAAAAACTATAGTCCAGTCACCCTGCAACATTTATTAGAAAGACGCTAATGGCATTACATTTATTCGAGTGTATATTTTGGTTAAATTGTATTTGTAGTTCATATGTGGCGACGGTTAAAAAATACACACATCTGCACAGCTAATTATTTCGTTGTGGTTGATGCCCCGTCTATCCCTTATGTAGCAGACAGAGTTTGTGCTGAGGCCATGGTTCAAGCTATGGAAAATGATCTCTTCAAATTCTTATATTTTACCTTGGGGGTTTCGAACAATTCCTGATTCTTTTCAATGATAATTTCCTTAAGGGCCTCCTGCTCCAACGCCTGAAAACATAAACACGTATTGTTATGGTTTTGGTTTGCCTCAAGTACACGTATTGATAGAGGAAATAAAATTTTAAAACTGATAAATGCAAACAAAAACATTGTTAAAGGTTGCAAGAAAAGAAATGTCACTATTTGATGGTTGGCATTCATGGATATCCTCAATAAAATATTGGATGAATTTTTGCGTTTACACAATCCAATAAATTGATGAATAAATTCGGTAATTCATTCATCAATTTATTTTACCATGTAAACAGTAATTTTAAACGTGACAGCATGGTCAGAAAAGTATTACAGCATTTAATTATGAAACCATGTTTGTTAAACCGTATTCTTACTGTTTGCTCACTATGATTATTACCATTATTACTCACGTACATGATTGTTCGAAACAATTCCCTCAAGTATTATCATTACTTCTGTTGATTATAATATTCCGACAATTCACAAATAAATTTTAATGCTTGTTCTTAAATTGAGATTCGCAAAGAAAGATTGACAAACAAGATATTTCACACATTTTAGTCAATCGCTATTTATGAAATACATTGTAATAGTAATGCCCCTTAGTTGGGTGACATATGTAATAGTACGGGCCCCTTAGTTGGGCACCATATGTAATAGTAAGGCCCCTTAGTTGGTCGACATATGTAATAGTACGGATTTAAATAATATAAAATAATATAAACTTAAATTTAATAGTGAAATTAAATTGAATAAAACTGATTTATTGATGAAATGAATAAACTTAATGAACACTCCTCGTACTTTAGCTCAGTTAAATAGTTCGGTTTAGCATAAGACTCTTAATTTCAAGACGGTTCAGGTATTTAGACACTAAGATTATTGTTCTGCACGTACTATTACTTCTATTTTGTATTCCAAATTTCTTATAGTAAGGTAAGGTGCGAACCTATTTATGCGCCGGCTAGGGAACGTCTGCTCCTTGCTTAAGGCATGTCACACCGTATTCTTGCTCGGGGTTTCCCCGGGCCACCTATGTACTTTACATTTCTTCATCACATTCAAGGTTCCACGTGTCGGTTGCACACAAACGGTTTCTTATCTATGTCGCATAACTTCCTGGCTTATTCCGATATCATTGCAATAATATTGACGCCACTTGTGTTTTTCTTCCTTTCACACCGATACACCTACGCACTATTTCTCTTTTACATATACAGAATTTATATAGAAACATTTTAAACAGGAATATAATAATTTAACACAAATAAATGAATAATACATGTTTCCCGATCTGTGTTGATTTATTATCTACCATAATATCATAATACACATTACCTTAATATAAATATTTGGGATGTTATATTATATTTATATTTTATTCATTATATACAGGGCCTACCGTTACAACATGTAGGGGAACAGAAGGCAAAATGGCACCCTTAAAAAGTTCTTCAGTAAAAAAAAAACTATAAACTTTATTTATAAAATAAAATCACTTTTCCATAACGTAACATGTCTTCTTGCATATAAATATGTAAAATTCAACAATATTCGAAAGTATATGTTTAAAAAAAATAAAACAAAATATTTGCGTTTGGGCCGTTCTGACCACACGTGAAGGCACAATGGCACCAGTATGAAGGCAAAATGGGCTTGAGTAAAAATGTCTAACTTTAGCAATTTTCACACGTAAAAACAGCTTCGTCATCCTCATCTTCAACTCCAGCGCATGAACAATGTGCCCAACTTAGGCACTGGGAACACTGGATTCACCCTTCTGCAGATTCAGAATAGAAATAATGGCAGTACAAACAGTCTACGTCACTATCTTCATCGGAAGAATCATGTTTCTCAGTCTTTTTAATTCCCTTTTTCTTCATCTCTTTACTCTTCACGGTATTATCAAAAGCAACTTTCCTCTTAACTTTACTTGTATCGATTTGTGAGCCTTCTAGTTCTTTGTAATAAGGTGATGAAGTAATAATTGCAGTTTTGCCCCTCTTTCGTGTGACTCTTTTCGTTTGTTTAGCTTTGGGTGTTGGCATGATTTGCGCAGGGGACACAACAAAACTCCTAGATGCATTTGAAGAATTCAGATCACAGGCAAGACGAGATTGGGCAAGTGATTCGTCGTCAGATTCATTTTTTTCATGTTGTTCTACAACAATTTTCTCTGGAGGTAACGATCTCGAACAACCCGGCTGAGGTTCTTCTATAATGTTGTCTTGTTCCTGGCGGTTTTGAACGATGTTAGTTGTATCTGCTGCTATAAAATCTGCTTCTGTAAATACATCTGGGTCTAGTGGCCATATTCCTGTTGCACGAAAAGCGTTATGTGCTGTAGGAATTGTAGCTGACTTTTCAAACGCTTTGCCAACTAGTTCCGCAATTTGAAATTGAGTAATCACTCGTCCTGGGTTGGTTCTCAACCACTGCTTTGCGGCATCTGTATAATATGCAGAAAATGGTTTCATGAACGCTACATCCAGAGGTTGTAGTCTATGTGTGCAATGCGGGGGGAAGGAAATGATGTGCACACCATGTTCGCGAGCTAATTTAATCACATCCAAATTGTTGGTGTGAGTTGCATGGCCGTCCAGCAGCAGCAACACTGGAAGCTCTAGAAAATGTAATAAACTTCTGAAACCATTTTGTAGATATATCTTTTTGGATCCATCCACTTTCGTGACACTGCGCCCAGGACCCTCGAGGGGCATTGTTCATTAGCTCTGGTTTGAATCTCTTACGCGGAAACACAAACATCGGAGGCATATATGACCCATCAGCACTATAGCAGCAAACAGTAGTGACTAGTTGGCCTCGCTCAGCAGAAGTTAACATACCCACTTGTTTTTTCCCTTTGGTACTAATTATTTTTGGCAAAGACTTTGGTACTGTTGTCATCCCAGTCTCATCCACGTTAAAAATTTCATCAGGTGTCAGGTGTATTTATCAGTTACCTCTAATAGCAGTGAAAAAAATTTCTTTACCGCAACTTGATTAAAACCACTTGCCCTGGCAGCAGAAGTAGCTTCTGGTTTTCGTAAGCTTAAATTTAGATTTCGCTTTAAGAAATTTTCCAACCAATACCTACCAGCCATTTTTGTGCTGCGATCAAAATTATGTTTTATATTATTTCTTTCTGCTAGATCATATGCCAAAGATTTCAAATCTTTGGTTGTGAGACCAAACAAGCGAGATTCCATATTTTTGACGTAAGTGGCCAGTTCTTCTTCCTGCTGCATATTAAATACAGTAACAAACCGACCCATCTTCTTCGTTGTTACTACAGATATATCATTATTTTGATTTCTTTTGTATATCTCCACTCTGCGTTTTAATGTCGTTTTTCGGTATGTTATAAGTCTCAGAAGCCTTCCTAAAGCCTAAAGCTTTGGTGAAAACCATTTGAATTGCGTGTTTCATAGAGTCTTCAGACCAGTTCTGTCTATCTGACTTCCTTTTGTAGTTACTGACCATGGTAGCGAATAATGAAACCTAAAATAAGAATATTGGATGGCTCTTTTTTATTTAAGAAGGCAAAATGGACCACCAGAAGGCATAACGGTCCAAGTGGTCCATTTTGCCCGGTCCGTTTTGCCTTTACACTATCTCGAACAAAACGCGATAGTTGTGAGGTTATGTAAACAAGCTACAGAATAACAAAATGGTCTCTGAGAAACTAAAACAATACTGTTTCAAACAGTACAGTCGATTACTCTCTATAATGTATGATACAAAAGTATAGCATGCTTAGAAAAACCGAATTTTACATGAAATGATATTGAAAAGAACTTACTTGCTAACTGACTTACTAGTTTAGTGTCCGAAGTTGCCTATTTACAGTAAATTTTAGATCCACATGCTACAGACAGATGGCGTTATAAGTATGTAAAATTATTAAATAGACCATTTTGCCCGCTGGGTCCGTTTTGCCTGCGGTTCCCCTATAGGTAGGTATATTGTAATGAATAAATTAATATCATTTCCATATAAAAACCGAAAAGAGTTTGGTCCGTTTAACATAATATAGGTACCTAAATACTCTTGAACATTTCCCGGATTACCTTAGCCAGTTTCTGTTGGTGTTTGGATGCGTGTAATATGCATAAAACATACACGAACATTATGAGGGCTGGTACAAAGAGTGCCGCATATTCCGGCGTCCCAACGATGAAAGCCTGATACAGTCCTAAGAGAGATAGAAGAATTGCTGTGCCCGCTGCTACGTATCTGCCCGTCCTACGGCGTTCCTCCTGAAAAACATGGAAATTCTTAACAATTGAACTCATTGGAACGGCCATTTAAAAATAGAGTATCTCCTCCATAATAATTATAGTAATAACTTTGTTCACATGACGTGATTAGCGGTGCGATCTGTGAACGAATCGCATAGGAGCAATAAGCTATGGACTGATAGGGGTAAATTCATATTTTACGCCAGGCGCAATTGTAAATATCAGCAACTAATTTGAATAATATATTGTATAATAAAATGCAACAAAGTAATTCTTGGAGAAAAAGCCCTCACACTCATATTAATCCGTATATGATAATGTATGAATGCACATCCACACCAAGCTGGCATTGCAAACAACAACGTACAGACAGCTGTTTCGATCTTGCATAGATCTCATCAATATACGAGCAGGAATCTCTCATGGCATTTGGGACGTAAGCCGATTATATTTGCAGGTAGTTCACGTTTGTATGGCATTGTGACCAGCACGCCCATACACTGATGAGATCTATGTAAGATGTTTATTTTGTAGCAAAATTAGAAGTGATCTTTCAAAATAATTTTGAAAATATACTAACCAAAATAGAAAACCTTACATATTAATGTAAAACAATTAATTTTGTAAAAACTTTCCAATGGAATATCTAATAAAGTTATATTTTAGGGTTTAATTGTTCCATACCCTTAAAGTTATTAATAGAAATTTTAAACAAATTTCTAAAAGCAAAATAATCTGGAAATAAATATAAATTTATTATAAATAAGTAAATACATTTTTAACATTGTTGTTTTTTTAAACCTTACTCCCTTAATATACATTTAATCATTTAACTTTTATTATAAAACAAATATACTATAATGTATTGATAACATATGAATTTATAAACATTTCATCTATTGTATATTTAAACATTAATTCGAATTTCATTATGCAGTTCATTAATATTAGGTTTCCATTAAGGTAAAAAGGTCAGTCTTTAAGAGATGTGTGGATAATGTTTTCCTATTTGTTCTTTTGGCGTTTAAAGTTACATTTAAATATTTTTTTCTGCTTTTATCTTAACTCGGTGTTTAAATAGCACATGAAACGTCTAAAATTAACTGAATACGATACTGATATCAGTTAGACACTAATTTATCTTATTTCGGTACCTACTGTCTTTTCCCTTATATGGCGTCAAGGTCACGAAATATGGCTTGAAAAGATAAAAAGTGCCGACAGTGAGTGCAACTTCTGATTGTCTCTTATTCTGTGCTCAAAATATTGAACCATGCGCCGCCACTGGTACCTACTTAACTAATACGTGGCGCGACGAGGGGATCTTTCGAAGAATTCCACGTATATAATAACATCCACCTATTCAACATAACAAGGACGAACGCATATCGTCCGCTTCTTCCGATAGGAGAATCTTTTAACGGGTTCATCAACGTAATTAACTATGGACCGGCTAAAAATATTTATTAATAAATAAACATTGGGGCATAAAAGCGGGCACTTTAAACAGACATAACACGTTCTTGATCTAAGGTGAAAATATGATCCCTCACTTATAAACAAAGTCATAAAAATAAATTTCAAAACTGTGCCTGTAGAGCGAATACGCACATATTTCTCACGTGCATCTAATAATATTCACCTTCATTCCCTTATTTATTAATGAAACACCTTTCCAGAGATACAGAGTGTTCTCGTTAGGTGATTCTGCCAATTGCTTGTCTGCAAGTTGTGGATGTATTCACTGTTGTTATAAAAGGATGTCACAGAGAGTTTCTATGAGTTAGTACGAGAAAGCAATATATAAATTGTTCTTTTGGTCAAGTATATTAGAGGAAACTATCCTTGTCTAATGCATCAGATGCAACAAGAAATAACGTTCTTTTCTAACAAAACAAACATGCTATTTCATTTGAATTTTGTTTACTAGAAACGGCCGACTAGCACATTTGTTAATCGCGTTTCGGGTAGATAGGAAACGGTTGTTATTTAAAGATGAATTGATATACGCCAAACGAAAAACAATTAATGATAAAGCAATTTTACGGTGGTAACTCTGCGAAAATAACTAGCGATTTATTTGCAGTGAATTATTCGAACAGATCCATTCCTAGGGCAAATACAATTCGTAACACGGTTCAACGTTTTCAAACGACTTTTACATTAGTAAATAACAAAAACAAAAATGTTCCTGATAGGAATGCCAGTGATTTGAAAGTGCAAATATGCGCCTTGGTTGAATTAAATCATAGTATGTCATCCCGACAAATTGCTCGCGAATTTAACATTGGTGCTACGACGGTTCAAAAATTATTACGTAAAAATAAGTACCGATCCTACAAAATACCAACGTCTCAAGAACTTCTTCCCGCCGATTATTACAGGCGTGTGGAATTTTGGGAAGTAATGATTAATAAATATCACAAAGACGAGTTATTTCTTAATAATATTCTGTTTATAGACGAAAAATCGTTTTATTTGATTCATTTGATGAAATCCGTTACTAAAATAATTTAGTGAAATACATGTTTCAACAAATCTCAACTTATAATTGTTTAGGTAGTGTTTTTTTTTATTGTTTAATATTATTTCCATCTTCTCTAAAGCAGTACTGTAAATGACCTTATTCTTGGTTAAAGAATTTGTTATTAATAACATTTAATTCACTGTCACAATAGCAATTTTCACGGACTAACGCAGTAAGGATTTCTGCGGTGTCGAGTTTGACGTAGCTGTAATGTTAGTAACAGAGGCTACCCCCTTATTCACCCAATTATAGTCTAGTATGTAATATTCATCCCCAAGTACTATAGTATAATGTGTTTAGGATCTTTGTTATGGTTTAAGTGCTTTGAAAATACGATGGAATGAGTTATTTTCTTGGATTCATGCGTTCCGTCAGTAATTTACAGCAAACAACTTCACTAATGATTCTACTGACATGACAGTAATCCTTCTAGTGAGAAATTGTTAGCTCAGAGTGTTTTCTCGAACAGTATAAATGATTATTTTATTACGGTGGACTATCCAAATTCTGTTAATTCTCTTCTGGCAGATCTCAGTCAATGACTTTTTTTAAAGAAAAAAAAACTATTTAATACGCAAATACATATCATCCGGTGAACTCTCAGTAAAGTGTTAAATGTGTCTTAGAAATGTAGTTCAAGTTCAACTGATGTTTCATGAGTGATGAGCAAAAATCATCCCGTACATAATATTTTTGAAAAATTTCTCTCATTCACTCCCTCCCAATGATGCGTGTGACCACGATAACAACCAAACGGCTAAAGCTATCAATACCAAACTTTCAGTAAAATTAGTAGACCGGAAGTAGTAGTTCACTTTGGTGAAAAAATTACTTTTATCAATACTTTATCAACTACAAAGTTTAAACAAATTTTTAGAGAATATGAAAGTGCCCAAAAGTAAATCTGAGAACAATTTTATAAAATAAGGTTTTTTCAAATTATTACCGGAAATAGACTTTTAACTTTCACTCGCAGATATTTCGCATGTTATGCCTTCTAGACACGCATAAAATGTGGCAAAAGCTACATGCATCGACATTAAACATTTAATGTTAAAATATCGCACCATACTTCGTATGTGATAAGGAACCATTTGAAAAAGCATATATTGGCAACTCTGTAGCCGCATATTATTGCAGTTGTAGATACTGCAATAATTCCTGTAAGCATTTTACTCGTTATTAGTAGGGGAAGTACGGCTATGATGGCACATGACGATTTTCTATGATATCTCGATTGTTATGGTTGCAAAGTAGGCAGTCATCAATACATTAGTGGGGTAGCGTTTTATCTGTGTATTTACAGCTAAATTACTTGGGTATTGCTGGTACAATATCCCAAATTTAACTTAACAGGTATGTAAAATTGTTATTATGGTATTACTAAAGTACGCTTTCTTTTTTTGATTCAATTAGTAGAAACATACAAATTGTATTGATTGAAACATAAATGTACATTATAACATTAAATTAAGGCCGGTAGTTAGTTCGTACGTTACAATACACGTGCCACACATTCCCACAAAGACGTGTCTTACACTTCGAGCATGATGGCATACGTTTACTATGTCTATGATGGCATCAGTGCCGTAGGTAAGGCGCCCGCAGAGCCCGCAATGCGGGGGGGGCCCCAAAAATTCAGGGCCCCGCACTAGTAATGAAATTTACAAAACTATTTCTGTTTTATCCTTCATGTATAAAAAATGTGTATGTTATTTTATATGTACTTGTTTTCTAGTGTTAAAAATTATAACAGTACGTGTATTTGTATTTCTTACTCTGATAACGTTCGTCCAGTTTTATTTTTTTATTGTTCGTATTTCTCTTTCAGTTCCAAGAAAATATCACATCTGGTATTGACAATTTGCTCTTTCTTTAAAAGAAATGAAATATCTCTACTTATATAGAAACCCACAGTATGACTACATTTTCTGCCTTAACACAGGTCCATATAAAAAAAGGTTCATGTTTTTAGCTAACTTTTGACCTGCACATTCTTACAGTTTTACAACAGATGTCACAAATGCTTTCTAACAAGTAGGTAATATATAGTCCGTATAAAATTCATGAGCTAAAAAAAAAGTGCAAATTCATTAGAGACAGACAACGATAATAATTTTGCATTTTACATGTACTATGAAGTTATATGACTATGTTATGCATATAGATTGTAGGTACATAAACTAATACATAAAACTTGAAATTACGAAATTATGAAAAGGCACGTTTATTTCATAAAACTGCATTTGCACATTTGGTTTAATGACCTAGTTGTAAAAAAATATTTTACTGAATAAATACGAAAAATTATTTCCATTCCTTCACTTTTATTTTAACAGCGAGTTTGTTCGAATTGTGAAAATAAATTCTATTTGTATTAGTGCATTAACTTTTGTGACGAATTAGTGATTAGCATATGTACGTATACTAATTTAATTTTATCAAAATTTAACTAAGTAAATTAACGTGTACCAAAGTGTATAGTTCGAAGTATTCAAAATAAGATGAGCGAAAGAAAATATATGAGTGGTGCACAAAAACGAAAATTGAAACAAGAAAATGTTGTAAAATTGCGTAAATTACCGAAGATTAGCAGTTTTTTTGAAAGTGCTTCAACAGCTAGTACATCTGCATCAGATGAAAATGTTGAACCATACGAAAATATTATAATCGAACAAAAATTAGATATAGTTCTGGAAAAAAATTAAATCGATTGCAATCAGGAGGATTCAACATATTTTAACACCGACAGAGTCTTATTTTCGGAATCACTTTCCGACGACTTAAAAAGAAAAATTATTACTGCAGGGCCAAATAAGCCTATGGGACCGTTTCCAAGGAATAAAGACGATAATAGAGCGTTTAGAGCAGTAGTGATTATTATACCATTAAAACTAAAACTGGTCAAAAAATCGATGGCTTTTGGTAGTTATTCCCAAAAGTTGAATAGTGATTACTGTCAACCGTGTTGGATGTTCTCTAGTAATGAAGCATCAGTAAATTGGTGTAAGGGCATAATTAATGACTGGAAGGGTTTAAGTAAAAAAATTAAAATCCACGAGGGAAGTGATGCTCATTTGCAAGCATGCATAGTTTATAGTACTTGGGAAAAAAACAAAACCATTGATAGTCAAATAAGTGGTCATGAAAAAATTAAAGAAGTTTTAATAAGAATATGTGATGTGATAAGAACATTATCAATTTGCAATATGCCATTACGAGGACATCGAGAAAATGTAAAAGAAATTGGAGCAACTAGTGGTAACTTCTTAAATATTATTGACTTGATAGCACGTTATGACCCTGTTCTAAAAGCTCATTTGTCAAGCACTAATATTCGAAACAAATACTTAAGCCCCGATATTCAAAATGAAATAATTGTACATTTGGCTAAAACCGTTTTAAAAAAATTAACGAAAAATATTAATAAAGCTCCTTTCTTTTCCCTTATAATTGATACAACACAAGACATATCCAAGAAGGACCAACTAAGTCTCGTTATAAGGTATACAAGTATGAAGAAAAATTCAAATAAACAAAACACTCTAGAAATAAAGGAATCATTTATTGGATTTATAGAGCTAACCGAACAAGATTCACAGAGTTTAGAAGCTGTTGTTCTAACTACTTTAGAAAATTTTCAAATTAAAATAGAAAATTGTCGAGGGCAAGGATACGACGGGGCTGCTAATATGTCTGGAAAATATAATGGTTTACAAGCCAGAATTAAGAATCGAGTTCCTACAGCTGATTATATTCATTGTTCAGCTCATAATTTGAACCTAGGCTTAAATGATTCTGTCAAAAACATCATTAAAGTACAGAGTTTTTATGATCTTTTGCAAAGCATTTATGTGTTTTTTAGTGAAAGCTTGCCACGCTGGCATGTCCTTCATCAAGCTGCACCACATGGAAGTAAAATTAAGTACACACTGAAAAAGCTGTGCGTAACAAGATGGTCTTCTAGATTTGAATGCTTACTGTCAATAAAATATAATTATCAGTCTGTAATGCAATGTTTGTCAAATTTTATCCTGGTGTGCAAAAAGCAAAATGTCAGAAATGAAGCAAAGTCTCTGCAGAATAAAATGGATAATTATGAGTTTATTCTATTGCTAGTTTTCCAGAGTAAAATCCTCGAAACTGTTAATTTAATTTCAAAGCAACTTCAGAGCCCTTCATGTGATTTAGAAGAGACGTGCAAATTGCTCAATAATGGTCAAGAAAACTTGACAGAACTGCGACAAAGTTTTGATAAATTAGAAGAAGAAGCTAAAAATCTAGCAGAATGTTGGAATATTCAGCCTATGATAAAATATAAACGCCAGAAGAGAATTAAAAAGTTTTTTGATGAATGTGAAAATGACTGTGTAATGCCTAACCCGATAAAAAAATTTCAAGTAGAAGTTTTTAATGCGTCACTTGATATTATTATCAACCAATTATCTAGAAGATTTTACTCCATAAATGAAGTTGTAAACCTTTTCTCGTTTCTTAATCCCTCAAAATTTGTTAAGTTAACGAATGAAGAAATAGTGGAATACGGAAGACATATTCTGAGCAAATATGGAATTGATTTTTCAGAAGATTTGCCGATTCAATTAATTAATCTTAAGACTGTTTTGTTTAATGAAATTGAACAAAAATCTTCTATTAAGGACTTAGCCAATTTATTAATAGTGGAAAATGCATGTTTAGCAACTAGTCTTCCAGATCTATGTACACTATTTCAGTTATATTTAACACTACCGGTAACATCAGCAACAGCAGAAAGATCGTTTTCGAAATTAAAATTAATTAAAACCTATTTACGCAGCACCATTTAACAAGTTCGGTTAAGTGCCTTGGCTGTTATAAGTATTGAACATGAACAAAGTAGGGGTCCGTTGATTTGGAAGAGTTAGTTGAAAATTTCCTACTATTGAAAAAAAGACGTTTCGGCATTTTGTCTTCTAATTAGCATTTTTTGTGTTTCCAAATGTATTATTATAAAATAAATAATTAAATATAATTTAGATTTTTTTATTATAAAATAAATTTATTATAATTACTCCGATATTCACATTCTATGCTACTATCTCGAAACAAGTATTTTGGAAGGGCCCCCTAAAAATTTTGCGGGGGGGCCTAAATTTTTTATCTACGCCACTGGATGGCATCATACCAATGTGCAGATGTTGTTTATAAGTACATTAATGTTTTAATGTTGATAGAAATTATAATTTTCTATTTGTTATAGCATAAACGACATGAATAACAAGCAAGAAAAATCTTCCAAAAGCCAGCAATGGTCAGCTGATAATATGGGAGAAGCTATAGATGCTATAAATTCGAGACATGAGATGGAAACTTGCTTCGAAGACATTTAATATTTCAACAAGAACACTTTGGCGAAGGGTTTCGGATAGTAATAAGGTGCTAAAAAGTAATGATGTAGGACTTTTGGGAGGTAGATTACATATCTTTACTAAAGAAAGAGAACAATAAATAAATAGTTGACCATATAAAAATGTTAGAACTAAGGTTCTTTGGATTAACGTGTACTGATGTGACAAAATTAGGCTTTTCAACTTGCTGAAAAGCTAAGTCTAAAACATACCTTTAATAGCACAAAAGAATTAGCGGGGTGGGACTGGTTTCGTAGCTTTCTAAAGAGAAATCCTTCCATAAGTCTCCGAATTCCTGAAGCAACCTCTCTTGCACGAGCTTAAGCATTTAATAGACCAAATATCAAAGCATATTTTGAAAATTTGACAAAAGTAATTGAAGAATACAAATTTACGCCTAAACAAATTTTTAACATGAACTAATCTGGATTGTTCTGAAAAAATTTTTGCCTGCAAAGCAAAGAATCAAGTAGGCTCATTAACTGTTGCTGAAAGAGGTCATCATTTCACAGTAGTTTGTTGAATAAATGCGATAGGAAATTTCTGCTTAGGTCAGAAAAACTTAACAGAATCTTCTGTAGTTGAAGTAAGTAGCGTGTCATCAATAAAGATTCCAGTGACTTCTTCAAATGCGACTGATTTTATACAAGAATGATCACCATTCCCTCAAATGGATTCAATACTGAAACAGAGAAAACGCAAAAGATCAGATGCGCATGGTGTTTTGAATAAAACACTCACTATTGAACTACTAAAACTCAAGGAAGCAGACCAAAAAGCAAAAGAACTGAGAAAGTCCGCAAGGAAAATTAAGAAAGGGGTTGATTTCGATGTTGATAGTTATAAAAAAACTAGATCCAAATGTACCACAATTTCAAGATGATTCTGATGATGAAAATCCTGCTTGCATTAATTTTTTTATCTATTGTAGATAATTAGTATCTACCTATGCCATCATTACATTATATAGGTATATGATGGCATACTTAGCAATAAAATCAAAATATATATTTTATAGAAATATATTATTTTGGAATAGCTTAGATTGGTTATTTATGAAAGTACTTCCTAGTCTTTGAATTTTGCCGTGGTTAAATATCTATTGCGGTTTAAATGAACATAGTTACGCATATTTATAAAAAAGGATGCCATCATAGCCGTACTTCCCCCATGTCTATTACCGAAACTATACACTATGTTACATATGGGCATATTCATTAAATGTAAAATCCATTATCAAAGAATAAAATAACAATAAACAAACGATAAAACACAGCAGCACAACAATTAATCAAAACAATACAAATAACCACGAAGACGCAAAATTTACACAAAATGAAAGACGATAGTCGAATTAAATACACAGGTAAATGTCAAAATTTGACATTAATGATATTGATTGAAATCACTTTGAAGTACGAACTCATTGCGCTACAACTTTGTCGAATGTGTTTTACGTGAAAGTACGTTAATTGCAGCTCTCTCTCTATTAACAGATATCGAAGAGGAAGGTTTAGGTACGCACTAAAAGTATGTAGGTACTTCAAGAACCCCGTGAAAACAAACGAAGCATGATTGGTACGACATTTTAACATTAAGATTTTTTATTCAAAACCGAACAAAGAATGTCGTTCCGTGTAGCTTTTGCGACAATTTATATACACGTTGTATATTAAAAATGTAAAAGTATTTCTGTATACAAAAATTTCAAAGTTCGTACCAAAAGAAACACTTACTCTCACAGGTATGTATATTTTGTTAAGAAGATAAAAGAATTTAAAATTTAATGAGGAATTTTGTATAAAAAAGACTCGGAAAACACATGCGACTATAAGAAATTCGTGTTGTAGCCACACAATTTTCATTGAGCAAATAGACAAAAACATTCTTTAATGAAAGCCAAAACAGAACATCACAATCGTATTTTCAGCAATTCTGGAAACTTAAGTGTGCTATGTGTTACTTTCAAAACGTTGAGATTTTGAAACAACATTTTTTTGCATATTAGTCGCTGTTTTCATCGGCGCTGTTATGTCAACATATTTACGAAACCCTCGATAAGCATTGCTATTACAACAATTAAAAGCAGGAAAAGAACAATACTGCACACTATAGGTTTTTGATAAACAAGATAAAGTCATTTTTTTTTGCTTTTCCGGTTTTGTCAATTCCGTTTCACTATTTGTCAAATGATTTTCCATGTTTTTAAACGTCAGCTGAGTTTGTCAAATAGAATTTCCTTTTTGTCAAATTACTTTCCCTTTATATCAATTGCTTTTCTTGTTATATATAATTCATTTTCCCTCGTTGGCTGTGTTCCTTTTATTATTTGCTTCCACTGGTTAAATAACTCTTCTATTGGATTTAGAAAAGGGTTATAAGCAGGAAGAAACACTGGAAAATGACCATGAAGGCCAAGACTTCCTCACTTCTATGGAATCTTACACTGTCCAGAATAATATGAGCTCCTTATAATGGTCATTTACTGCGTTTAGTGTTGATGAATATGTTATACACTGGTGTTTTTATGACCAAAATAAATTAAGTGTCATACTATATGCGATAGTTCTAACCTACAAGGTATGTTAAGTTTTCTTGAAATTGTGGCTTTTCGGTGCTTTTCCGCAAAAAGTGCTACATAGAAAATAGTCTTCTTTTAAGGCCTTCTTTACGTTGGATTCGTTAAATTTGCCAATTTCGCACGCCATGTATTCTTAACTTTACCCTTTTTCACAGATCTTCCGTATGGAACGGGGGAATATATTTGTATTCCGTATTCGTCAATGAAGAACATTTTTTCTTTTTTCAAAGCGAGCTTGAATAATGTCCGGTGTATTTCTTCTTTCGGGAACAAGTGACCCTTTTTTAACACAATAATGAAAGTTCTTACGTGCTTTATTAATCGTAGATAGTGATATTTGTTGAAGAAGTGGCCATTGGTTTAAGCACTTTTCTTGCAACTGGCGGAGGGTTAAAGAACAACTCATGCCAACCCAGTCCCAAATCTGTTCTTTTTGAGCATTTAATAAGTTTTGCTGCCGATGTCCATCACTTACTTTTGCGTATTATTAGTTATTCTCTATGTTACATAAAATTTTCAAACTGTATCCGGCAAAACAAAATGAAAATTAGAATTAACTTATGTTTATATTACATAGATGTTACACTGTATTTGTATGTAAATACAAAACAAATTTCTCACTTTAATGTGTAAATTGCTATATTCTCTTATAAAATGTAAGAGATATACATACCTACATATAAGAAAAGCAAATGATATAAAGGGAAAGTAATTTGACAAAAAGGGAATTCTATTTTACAAACTCAGCTGACGTTTAAAAACATGGAAAATCATTTGACAAATAGTGAAACGCATTTGACCAAAACGTAAAAGCAAAAGAAAATGACTAAAAGTATTTAAAACTTAATGTGGAATTATGTATAAAAAAAAGTCGGTAAACACATGCGCCTATAAGAAATTCGTGTTGTTGCTACACATCAATTTTTCATTGAGCAAACGATGAAAAACATTCTTTATTGAAAGCAAAACAGTACATCATAATCGTATTTTAAAAAAATCTAGAAACTTAGGAGTGCTGTTTGTGTTCCTTTCAAAATGTTTTGAGTTTTCAACCAACAGTTTTTAACATATTATGTCCACATATTTGCGAAAACCTCGATAAGGATTACTATTACAACAATTAGAAGCAGGAAAGGAACAACACTGGACACTATAGATTTTTGACAAACAAGATACGTCCACTTTGTAGAAACTAGTTCCATTCCATTGAATAGAATGGAAAATAAAATTCTACTTCAATATTTGCAGTAATAATGATAACTGAAAATTGTACTTCTTAATTCGATAAAAACATTAATACATGCCCGGGAATTCTCTTAATTTGAAGAAGAAAAAGAAAACCCTACAGATTTTAGCATGTAATGATTATCACACCTACTGTTTTGCAGACGTGTCTTTCTTTTAAATATTTTTCTGCTTGGCGATTGCAGTGACAGGCCGGGACAAATTATCATGTTGAAGCAGAAATATTACCAGTTCACACACTTACCCTGAGCGAAACGTCTTCCAATACGAACCTACGGCGCAAATTTAAAAACACCATTTTTCTTCAACTGAAAACGCCACCGTTTTATACAACCACTTACTATAGAACTGTGTCTTACAACTACAATGGGCTCTTGGGAGGAAAATGAAGAGTAAATAATCGCGAACATGTATTTCGGACGTAAATACAGACGTGCGTCATATAAAAAGCTGAAAATCAGCGGACAGGGAACGCGAATTGTAGTAGTTACCTATACGTAATGTGTACATATAATCCCCGTCTTTGAAATGGCCGCCGGTCTGTTTTGAAAAACAGCCCGCGTATCTGTCGATAGTCACGTTCTAATTGTATGGATCCCGGGTCCCTGTGAAACACTAAATACACAAAATAATATTTTTCCAGGAAATTTATTCGTTTGAAGGCTGTTCATTGTATTATTTTATTCTTAAAATATATTGCAGTACATTTTTGATTACCCGGATTAATTAATGCAGGCTTTAATCTGCGTATAAGCGAAAATCCGCTTAATCAAATCCATTTATTAAAAGTAGTCAAAAGGCGTTGTTTTACATAAATAAGACTGCATTATTATTTTATTATATTAATTCGTGAAGAAAAACTTTGCACCCTTTTTTAAGCAAATTGCGCGCACGGAGGAGTATGAGATTTGGCATAGTTAAAGTTCATATGTGTTACAAATGCATTAAATTAAGGAAATAAAAAGGTCGAATTTCGACCACTAGGCGATAACTATAGTATTTATAATTATTATAGATCGGACGTACGATGTTAAAATTACGACGGAGCAAAGAAATAATGTAAACATTACGCAGTCATATGGTGAACTGCAACATATATTGTGGTCGCGAACACGACAACAACAAAAGTCCATTTTACTGTTAAATTTCTTTCTTCATCGGCGTAGTAGAAGGGTGAGGGTTTTTTAAAATGTATTCAATTTACCTTACATTTCGTAAGATAAATAAAGTACGAAGAGTTAGTTTCGTTTTTTCATTGTTTTCACTGTTAATTACATACTTCATAATTTTTATAATAGTTCCTGTTTAATACCGTTTCATTGAATCTACTTCTCCCAATTATCTTGACGTAAGTGTGCACTGGAATTCGTTACGATTTAATAACATACGCATATATTTTTAATTATCATTTATTTAGATCTAGAACATTGTTTATGTTACTATGATATGACATACTAATTGTATGTCCATTAGCAGTGATTCCAAAATTAATTGCAAAGTCTGTAAAATATCGTTACAGCATGCCCAAAAAGCGCACGTAATACGTCACTTAGCATAGCTAAAACATACACGAAAATTGGACCCGTTGGAAGCTGACAATTTTAACGAATTCTGTCAAACTTTAATGGCGGCTAATATCCCATTCAATAAACTTGACAATCCCACTTTCGAAACATTTCTCCAAAAATATACTGGTCGAAATGTTCTTGATGAATCCTCATTACGCAAATAA
The DNA here is from genome assembly GCA_963170755.1 of Amphimallon solstitiale. NCBI lineage: Eukaryota > Metazoa > Arthropoda > Insecta > Coleoptera > Scarabaeidae > Amphimallon > Amphimallon solstitiale. The sequence goes on from OY720675.1 coordinate 1,374,934, forward strand.
ATCAGTATCTATGGATAAGTGCCGACGTAACAGTCGATAGATTAGGAAATTGTGTGGTAAATGTTGTAGCTGGTGTAGGTACTACATCCAACTATTCCATATAACGCATATGTAATAGCATCTAAAGTTATAAATGCAGTTGATGCGGAAGCATTTGCTAAAACCATTGACGAAAATTTGCACAAAATGCTTCATTCGGACGACAGGTACAAGGAAAAAATACTTTTATTTGTTAGTGACAGTGCCGCATATACACTTCCCTTAAATGAATAAACATTAAACCACATTGACCATCCCTCGTTCTTATGCAAGGCCTCATTCCTTCTGGCATACTTCGAATTAGTGTAGCAATTTCTTCTTGAGGAACTGCTGCCCAAATTTCTTGCAATCTTATTGACAGTTCTTGTAATGTCCTAGGAGGATGTTCCAGAGTTTTAATCTGTCTCCCGAAATTGTCCCAGAGATGTTCAATGGGGTTAAGAGCCTACCGCAGTAGGACGGTCCCCATCTACTGTTTTTGCGGTGTACAGGGGGAGGTAAAGCGAGACACCTAAACGTTTGTGTGGAGAGGCGATCGTCGCTGTAGAATGATAACTGGCAAATAAGCAACACACAATTCAAACCCCTTCTATTCACAGTTTTGTAATGTATAAGACGAGACATAGGGAAGGTATACCTGGTCAACTGCAATAAGCTGAAAACCAAATAAACAGACATTCCATTCAACTTTTTTATTACATTATATTAATATAAGAGAATATATTAAACTAATTTATAAAAGAATTACTGAAGCAAATATATTTTAAATGTGCCACTTATTTATGATTTATAGCATAACATCGATATTGATTTATTAGAAAAAATCTTTTTGGGGTTTTTATCCTTTTGTCTTTTATTTGTCAGGTGAATGAATGTTATTATTCAGATATCCGCTTTATTTTGTTTTATTATTCTTGGTCTGGAATAAATATATGTTATATCTGGCCGTTGTATTTACTTTAGACACACTTTAGATGTTGAAGTTTTTTTAATCGTAATAATATGAGCAATGCCGTGGACACCTAAAATATTACAAAAACAGGCGTTGTAACAGTAACAGTGCCTTTTTTTATATAAAATGTAAAAATATTTATATTCTCTAATAAGCAGGTCTTGTATTATTGAATGTAATATTCTTCCCAATCGACAAGTAACAGTGTTGATTACCGAAATTAAATTATAAACATTTTTTTCGCAGGTAACATGATACAAACTAAATTGTATCCCCAAATAAGGAAAGTATTAATTTTTTATATATAAATATATAGTATTATTATTAATAATTATTAAGTTGCATAACTTCTTACTTATTATTTCTCACCATGATTTGTCTTTTTACCTGACATGTTGCAGCTGTTTAATAATATGAGGAATGTTTACAGAAAACTAAGATCTGATAAAAACAATTTTATGTTATTTATGTATGTAACGAAAGTGCTTGTTTTTCTTATAAAATGAAAAAATACTTTTATTGTCTAATGCAGGGGTCTCCAAACTACGGCCCGAGGGCCACATCCGGCCCGCGGATAGATTTTGTCCGGCCCGCGGAGAGCTAGCATACTTGAAAACTCCTTTTAGAGAACACATTTTTTATAGCAAATTAAATTTAGTTTACTGAAGTAATCTAATTTTATGTTGAATAATTATTAATATGACATCTACATTGATATGGTCATGGGCTAACTACTCATAACATTGTTGTAGGCTTATTGTTATTGTTTTTGTGATAAGTTGGATAAAGAAACACAGAATTGTAATGAGTAAAGACATGTATAATATGCAGAAAATTTTACTTCAGTATATAATAACTAACAAATTATTGAAATGAATCCAACTAACATTTTATACATTTTAAATAAAAACATAACTTATAACAAGCATAATGACATATGAAATACTAATGAGATTTGTGTAATTGAGATTTTCCACTGACAATAGTTTGTAGTTGTGAACTAATTTTACTTGTACCAATTATTAAAAGAGATTTAAGATGCTCATCAGTTAATTTAGATCTGTAAACATTTTTTGTGTACTTCATTTTGGAGAAGGTCTTCTCACACAAATAAGTAGCACCAAAAACAGAAAACAGCCCACGAGCAAATTTATGCAAATTATCAAATTGTGTCAGTGGAAGACTCTTATAAAATTCCAACAAAGATGAGTTTTGATATTTGTTCTTAATTATATCACTGCACTGTAGATCAATTATTTCCATTTGAAGTTCCGGGGCTAGGGTTTCAATGTCAGTATCAAAAGGATTCTGAAAAATCTTAATTTGATTCGCAATGGCATCAAAGTCCGAGAAACGAGTATCAAAATTTATTTTCAAAGCACTCAAAGTTTCGATTGCAAAATCGATAGGAAACTCAGTCTCAGTAGTGTGGCTGAATATTTCACATGTTTTAAAATGTGAAAAACATTTACTTCGTAGTTGTGATTGAAACAGTATCAATTTCTTCCGGAATGATTTGATATTAGTGTATAAATCAGGAAGATGCTGGTTTTCTCCTTGCAATCTCAAATTCAGTTCGTTCACATGTTTTGCCAAATCAACATAGAATGCTAACTTCCACAGCCATGCGTTGTTTTGTAATTCAGTAAGAGGGCGATGCTTTTCATTCAAAAAAATTTCGATCACTGCTCGAAGTTCAAAAAAGCGCTGAAGGACTTTCCCACAACTAAGCCAACGTACGGCAGTATGATAAGGTAAGTCATTTTCTCCAATCTCTTCAATAAATTGTCGGAATTGTCGGTGATTCAGCCCAAAAGATCTGATAAAATTAACAGTTGTTATGACTGGTTTCAGAACTTCGACATATCCAAACATTTTCCGCACAAAGACTGTTGATGAATGATACAATGTAAGACTAATGGTTTTAAACCACCGTCATTTTCTACAGCCTTTGACACAAGAGCGACCACTCCTTTATCTTTCCCACTCATGTTTTTGCCTACATCAGTTGTAATACATTTCAAGTTTTTCCATCGAAGGTTCTTTTGATTAATGGCCATTTCAACTCCTTTAAAAATATCTGTACCAGTAGTTGTGCCATGAATACTATTCATATCAAGAAGTTCTTCATGCACTTCATAGCTTTTATCTACTCCTCGAATATAAATCAACACCTGAGCAGTATCTGACACATCCGTTGACTCATCCAAGGCCAAAGAAAACCACTCAACATGTCCATTTTTGTCGAACAGTTGAGAGGATATATTTTCAGCGATGTTTTCTACCCTTCGAGCCACAGTGTTTGCTGACATACTGACACTTTTTAATAAATTTACCTTTTCAGGGCACATTTCTTCGGCTACTGCAATTATGCATTCTTTGATCATTTCTCCATCGGTGAATGGTTTTCCACGTTTTGCAATTTCAAGAGCCACACGAAAGCTGGCACGCGTTGCAGCCTCTTGTTCAGTTTTCAGTGATTTCAATCCGCGCTTCATAGCTTCGAATTTTTCTGTCCGCAAACTTCCTGTATATTTTCAGTAATTTTGAAAATGTTTTGTTTCATAATGACGTTTAATGTTATATTCTTTGAGAACGGCTATGCTTTCATTGCAAATCAAACATAGCGCCTTCTTTCTGGACTCAATTACGAAATACTGAATGTTCCACTGATCTTTGAATTTTCTGCATTCACTATCAATTTTTCGCTTCTTTTCCATACTACTAAATCACACACAAAAGCAACAATTCAAATCAAAATACTGTTACAAAGATGTCTTAAACTTAAACACGCACAAACACGTTTTAAGGAGGTACGCACTATTTTATTTCACAAAGTGTCATAGGAACTGACTTGTGGTTGCGCCACTAGCCTTCTTATATATTCCAATTACTGCCATCTAGAAGTGAGTGGAAGACACCAGAACTTTCTCGAACCAACGAGATTATTCTGTACGTGCTATTAGCGCCATCTGTTAGCGATAGAAGGTACTACCTATTTCCGCTTGTGTCCACCAGATGTCGTGTCACGTTACTCCTCATTAAAGTCCCTAGATATATAAAGTACCGCAATTGGTTTGTCCCATTATAACGGCGCCAAAATGGCGGCGATTTGGTGACTTTTAGTAGTTATTTAGTAATTCGTACATATTTATACAAATATACGATGAGACAACTTACATTCGTGTATTCGGCGTTGGCCTAATGGTAAGATGTTCGCTTCACACGCGGTCGACTCGGGTTCGAATCCGCACGGGACAAGAATTTTTCAGAAAAAAAATTACAATATTTCGCATATAAAATTTCTAAAGTTAAAAAAAACGTACAGATTTTTAAATTTGGTGCTTCTTTGGCGCCAAAATGGCGGTAATTGCGGTACTTTATATATCTAGGGACCTTTACTCCTCATGGCTCGTACTCTACGACTAATCTAGAAATTACAGATAATGACAGGAAAATTAATAATATGCAGTGTTGCCGTTTTGCAGCCTTTTTTAAACGTTGCGTACTTTTTCGGACTTTTTTTCATCAGTGGACTATTTCACTTTTTACCACCGGCAACAATGATAATATGGTTTTGGCCCTCGTAACTTACTGGAGTAATCAGTATGGCCCTAAGGCTGGAAAGTTTGGAGACCCCTGGTCTAATTAGTGCATATTTATATTATTTATATATTTATATTCTTCACAATCTACACAGATACTCTCAATTATCAAAATTGAATTATAAATTAGTAAAATACTACAGCAATGTCGTCCTTATTACTTACTTTCATTGCTAAATAGTCTTTATCCTCAGCTTCTATTATATAAGACGGTTAATATGATTTCTAAAATTTTGGATTTCATAGGCTGGTGACTTTCAGATAATCTTTTTTAAATATGCAAGAAGCCTAGAGAATGTCTATACTTTTATAAATATTTAAACAACATTGTAACATTGAATATGTGTACCACGAGGACGATGCCTTTTTTCATCTTACTTTCTTTATCAAAATAAGTAATTTTTACATTTTCGGTAATATTCGCGGTATTATTTTCTTTACACCAACTTACGTACGATCATGCGAATTTTGCGTAGAGAGAGGGCATTTCTTCTAAATAGTCCAGTATAGTATACATTGGCGAGATAGGGAAATACGGTTCTGTTTCACTCAGACTAGACCGACTCGTGTTTTGTCAGCTCTCGGGGAAACTGGTAGGTAATACGGTGCCCGAGAGCCGACAAAACACGAGTCGGTCTAGTCTGAGTGAAATTGAACCGTATTTCCCTATCTCGCCCATGTATACAGTATAGACAAATCTTTTATGAAGCAGACGTGCAGAAAAAGAAACACACGTGTTTGTATTCACAGAAGAAAAACCATGAAAAGAAAAAGTGACTAGACTTGTTCTAAAAATAAAATAAACTGATATCAGACTTTCGTATTTTGTTTGGTTTGATTTATATCGAGCGATTATGACTTTACTTTGGAACCCCCAGAATTTCGATTTATAAGAAAAGGGGACTGGAAAAAAATCTTTTTTTCCTATTATCTCAGCCGGTTTTGATTTTTTCTTTGGAATAGTTTCATCAGCATATGGTAACAATAACGTTTTGTAATAGAACATTATATTACTTGGAAAAATATATATTTAATATTTAGTGCTTATATTAGATGTTTATTATACATCACAATACAGTATTGTTATAGAACTGCATCATACAAAAACTTCTTTTAACACTGTAAAGAGCGGAAAGTACAAGTTATTCCGCCGCTTCTAAAATTGTTTTTATTCTAGATCACCAGATATATGTGTGCATCCAAGTATCTCGCCAACAGGTGGCGGTACCGATATCAAATGATAAAGCGTAGGTACGTGGAAAAATCACCAACAGATAAGGAAATAAATACATACATATACAAATTAAATTTCATATATGCATGCATAAAATGGCGTGCGTTGCTAGCTGAAATATTAATATATTCATTTGTATATGTATGTATTTATTTTCTTATCTGTTGGAGATCTTTCCACGTACGTTTTTATCATTTGACTCCCACTTATAGTCGACCAGCCATGTCTAGCATATTCATCCGCAAGTAGATCGCCTGCACACTGTATATGTAAGAGAAAGGTATGTCTTTCTCCTATGTGAACAAATCGGACCATTATAATGTGACCATTTATGTACTTGCGGACTGATTTTCAATACAGACCGGCCATTTCAAAAGATGGTAAGTGTACATACTGTAAAGTGTTATGTGGGTGTTTGTGAGATTCGACATTGTAAATTCAAGAGGAAAATGAGCGTTTTCGAAAGTTAACGCACATTTCGATTTCGTTTTCAATGATCTCGTTGTACTCGTGCCGTTCGCCAGTCATTTGTTATCCGGTTTATTGCAATCATCATAGATCCAACCAACAATAGAGCGCATTTGTAGAACCGTCGTTCTATATTTAATTATTAACATAAATAAATATCTATTGTATATGCAAATTAAAGTTCAATTTTATTACATATACACACTTCGTATGTGTGTGTATGTGTACAAATTAATTGATAAAAGGTCGGTATTTCGAACGCATAGTATCTTTCGAGCACATGTTCACTGCCAACAGAAATATTATAAATATAATATAAAAAAACGTATAAAAGATATTGATCCCAATTTATTGTATGTGCATTGTGCTGCTCATAATTTGAAACAACTAAACTCTGTTTTTTAATTTCCCGGACTACAAACTAAAGCCATATTTACAACATACATACCTACCTACACTGTGCAATATACAACGACATTTATTTTTGACAAATTTATGATATAGGTACGTTATGTATATAATGTTACGCTGTGGCTAGGGGCACGCGAGCGTGCCGATTAATTTGGAATTATAGGCACGTGGCTGACGTCACTGCTGTTATGACATTATCATTTAACGTGCACCTAAATTTGAAATTAGAGGTACGTCAAATCATTAGTTTATTCTGCGCCAATCTATAAGTTATGAGAATAATTAATAATAGTTTTCATTATTAATTTTTTTTAAGGAATAAATAACAATTAGAGTCAAAATAAGTCTTTTTATTACAAAATTCAAAACATCAAATTAACAAAACTCTTACAAAGGATAAGTAAAATATTATTGGAAAGTTTTAGTAGAACATTCTGTATCAAAGGATGCTTTGCTTATAGCGTCTAGTTGATTATTTAAAATAAATGTGAGAATGTCTTGCTTTTACTATTTTTATTGCGTTTATTAAGATTTATTACTGTCGTAGAATCATGTCCCTCGGGTCGTCCCTTTTCTTAATTTTTGAGGGCAACACTAATGATTTTAATAAATCAGTTTCAATATTTTCATTATTATTATTGTTATTACTGTTATCTTCATTATCACCAAAGGGTTCATCAACAAATGTAATGTGTGGCATGTTTGCTAAATTACTTGTATTATCTGTCAATTCACTAATATTTCCATCAGACAATACTATTGTAACACTATTTTGTTGTGAGATCGTTTCTTAATTATTATCGTATGCCTCAGTACCTACTTGTTTTTGTATCGATCAGATCACAATTTGCCTCACCTGTTGTAATATAATTCCCACTTAATAATTGCCACTTCGTTTCTAGTTCTCCAGTAGTGTTCCATTTTCTTCAATAAATCTAATCCATAGTTGAATTCACTATTGCTGGAAATGCTAATTAAGTTGATTAAAGAATTCGTAATTAAAGTGGCTGATTTTCGTTTTTCGGTTAACGTCATCACGTTAGGCTTTTCGCTTACTACATGTTTTGCTTTTGCCACAATATCTGACTTGGTTGTTGCAATTCTATGTTTTGATAAATAATAATTTTTTGTCCATCGTATGTGACACAAGTAGTTTGAAACATACCGTCATTATATTCCTTTAATATTTTTACTTTAGTGATTAAATCTATCCGTTTCTGGATATATGTACTTGAAATTGTAACCTGTTAAAATATTCACACACTGCAATAAATCTTTTTCATGGTTTTGAAATCGGTGCAGTGGTCGCTTCAAAATGTGTTTAGCTGCTTGATTGTCGATTATCGATTGATTATAGCTATCTAACACAATGAAAAAATATTTAACAAAGTCGGTTAAAGTTGAATTGTTAGGTACTACTTGTTTGTTTTTATGGTTAATTGAGACCATACAGTTATTTGTTGTATTATTTAAATTGCCTTTTGTTATGTTACATACAAGCCATTCATTCCGAATAAATTTTTATCAAAATAATCACATACGCTTTGAGGAACGCATTCCTTAAATTGAGTATATATGATATCATATTCAGCCTCATTCTTACAAAAGACTAATTTTTAAAGGTATTCTAAAGATAAATCTCGATCCTCTTTAGAAATATTCTACTTCTCGCAGCCTATTAGGGTCTGTTTCATTTAATATACGATTTTGAGGAAAATGATCAAAAACTTTCTGAAAAAAAAACCATTTGTTTACAATCGAAAGTTCATGTTTTGTATGTTCTATTACAACTATATACTTTTAAATATTGGCCTGCTGGACAAATACGTAGTTTGAAATTCGCAATACATCCTAAGCGTAGCGTGCTGAAAATTATTACAGAAGTCAAAACAATTTTATCGGTTATTTAAAAGCTATTGTAACCTGGTCTGTCGTAACCCATTTCCTCTTTTAGGACGTTCTTTACCATGGATACATGCATATTCAAGTTTATAAAATTCAAGAGAGGACTTCAACGGTCTTTGTATGTATTTAAGAGAGGAGTTTATTGTACAACTTTTTTTTTATAAATTTTTTGTTTTTGTCTTGTTCATAGATTTCTAAATATTTCTTTAGTTAGGTTTCCCCGAGAGCTGACAAAACACGAGTCGGTCTAGTCTGAGTGAAACTGAACCGTAGTATTTCCCTATCTCACCCATGTATAATAAGATACCTTATGAAGTATTGTGTATGACGTAAATCTAGTCAGGATAAATTATTTCCTAACCCCAATTCCTCAAGCATTAATTTTGTATTAGCATTATGTGTGCATAATACAAAATCAGAGTACGCTCTGTTTAGTGATTTAACTATTATTAAATAGAAATTATTAAATACAGCGTTTACCTGTTAGACCGTCCATATTTAATAGTTTATGTCGTTATCAACTGCAGTAATCAACTAAAACTAACAGAAATCCGCACCACAAACTAGAAAATGCATATTTTCCCCGTTTTTTATCCACGTGCTTTTAATTTCAGATTTCAGGGCACGTTAAATGATATCGTCATAACAGCAGTGACGTCAGCTACGTGCCTAAAATTCCAAACTAAGCGGCACGCTCGCGTGCCTCTAGCCATAGCGATAATGTTATGTGTATACGCACTGATATGCGTGCACCTTTTCAATATTTTTACATCAAGAATCCATGTATTCAAATGTTTTTAGTACATTTTTGTTTGGAATATTTATATTAAAATATGGCAACAACATTTGCATTTTGGTCAAGGAAGTTAGTTAGTTATGTAGGTACATGATATCTAAAAATATTACAAGAGATTTGCTTAATATTTTAATAGATTTTCATGTTTACAGAGAGAACTGAAAAATATATTGCTAAATAATAACACAAAAAGTAAAGTATATTTTCTAATGAACAACAAACTTTAAAAATATTTATACATTCCTTAATCAGTATTTTAACTAAGACAACAAAAAAATATCATTACATGGACACACGTTTAATTATAAGAAAACTTCAAATTATGCACATTTTTAATTTATTATTTGCTGTTACTATCTGTACCTATCACTATCACTTGCAGTTGAAATGATAAATGCCTCCACGATATTATCAATTAAGCCATCTAATAGACTCGTTTTTCTTCCTCTTTAATTACATGTTCTATACACATTCTCCATCTAGCACTATTAAGGGTGTTGTATAGCAAACTAAAAATTTCGACGTCTTCGCTGCGGGTATAGGGGGGTTATACTCAGGGGTGGAGCTTGCCAATACCCCACTACCACGTACTGTTTTGCTAAATGCTATAGTAAAAATCTAAATTGTATAGTTCCCAGTTTATAAGTACCGCCCTTATGGAGCGATGCATTCGAAATGACATACGTCTGATGCGTTAAGTGCTAATTGTCTCTTTTCAGGCTACACATACTCTACGTAACGTAGATGCTAGTAATATTTTGTATGATTTATTTAGTCTGGTGTCTAGGCGCCACAGGAATGTAGATTGTAAGTTTTTTTAGTCTGACATGTGTTCAATAAGTTAATATGTATGTAAGATGGTATTCTGATTAAAAGAAATATTACTTAGTGCATATGAATACTATATAATAATAATAATATTTTGTTGAAAGGCACTAATGTCATCGTCTTGATTATCTTTTCCATTGGCCGTATTGAAAATCACAGGATAATTATTTATATCTATAGGTACTATTATAATACAAGGTGGCCGGCAAGGTATCCGAGAAACCTCGTACATGAATTCAATGACTAAAGGGGCCCACACACTGCGGTTTTGTTCGACAGACTTGTTCGTCGAACTAACGATTTATCAAATAAAATAGTCTCGCATATTTTTTTCCAAAAAAGATGCAGAATGACTGTACTTATAATATCATGTATTGAATGAAATTTCATTGTTTTATTATTATATATTGTAACGAAATGTGTTTACATTAAATAAAAGAATCAGATCTCTCGGCGCGATAAAAACGAAATTGTCACACGACAAAAAGCAGAGCCCGTAAATCATCTTGGCGCGGCATATAAAAACGATCTGTAAACAAGTCGATGACTCATCTCCACGCCGTATGGCTTGCATAGCGAAAGGTACGAGAACGTTTCTCGTACATGTGGAGAAAAAGCGGGACGGTGCTGGAATGCTCTAGTAATCTTCATGCAGGTATATAAGGCGACTGCGTCACCGATTAATTCAATTCAGTACGGAATTCAGTACGGAATTCAGTACGGAATTCATTACGGGATTCATTCATTGCGGGCGGAGTAGTTCGGGATAAAGAAAGTCCTTACGTAGTGGTAGCGTAGAAATAAATATAGTAGTGCCGTTTTATATAAATAGTGTGATATAAATAAATACGGACAGAGATATAAATAATAGTAGTAGTAAATAAATACCTGTGATAATTAAATTGTAGTAGTTTAAGTGTGTTACGTTAGTTTTATGTTTTTATATTGTTAAATAATTTTAAGTACATAAATATACAGACTGTTTTAAATAAATAATTGCACGAGTTGTTTATTGGAACCCGAAAACGTTACAATATAAATTATTTAAAGTTTAATGTTTATTCATTATTATTATGTAACTACATCTGTAAAATAATAAGTCCTATTTATGTCTGTTCTTTATTTACCATAACACGAAGAGTAATGTAATTAAATTTTTAAAATAAAAGATTTCCTTTCCGAGCAATTTCTGGTTTACTTCAAATCTTTTTATAACTGTCCGAACACTGAATCGTTTGAGAGTAATTTTTTGCTAGGTCGTAAATTACTCTTTTGAACGTCTACTAGTCTGGTACAATATCTGTACAGAGGAAGTAGGCACCATCTATATCCATCTCATTTTCTATATTAGTTTTACATTATTTTTAACTCACTTATAAATGTCAGTAGTATTTTATCTTGATAAATGTAAAATAGTGGAAGAACTAAAAAAGCTAGTATTATTTATGAATCATATGTAATGTTTTTGTTTAAGTTTATATTTATGTAAAAGTTATAAAAGCCTGCCAGAGAATGTGTACAATTTTATGAAATGTATTACAAAATAATATAAGTAAATTTTACAAAAAGAAAATATACATTAATTTTATAAAGTTAAACCAAGGTTACTAGATAATGTTTTCAATTTTATGAAATGTAAAATAATATAAAAAAATGTTTAATCAAATACCTACTCAAAACCGTAACAACGCTTTCTGTATTCCGAATAACGCTCGTAAAGTGAATCCCCACCTAACCAAAGTAACTCCGCCCTGTCTTGGATTGCAAGGATATATCAAATATTTGACTGCAGGTGGCGTATTAAAGGAGTGCCAAAAATGCATTTCGTTCTTATCAAATTACACATTTATCTTAATAAATACGAAAAAATGTTGCTAGAAATTAATGTTCACAATAATATGTTATACGTCGGTACGCATTTTTATTTTTCGATTATCTATTTATATTTAATTTTTTATAACAATTAATAAAAAATTGAAAAAACAAAATGCCTAGGGACGTGTAGATAAACATTATAAGAATATTTCATCTAAATCATTTTTGCATAAAGTTTAAAGATAGCCTGTAATCTGTAAATATTTGAAAATGTACCTATACAACACCCTTAAAATTAGCTAATGTAGTTAATAGTAATTGTTTGACTTCTGCCATTTTAAAATTACTATTATTCGCGGCAATATAATTTTTTATTTCGGCCCATACCAATTCAATGGGATTTCGTTCTCAGTGCTATACGGTTGTAATCTCAACACGTGTTTGTTCTTTGCTGTTGCCATGTCATCAACAACATAATGGTTGAAATTGTGACCATGTTGTTTAATCAAATCCAGTAAAATTGATCTAAGGTAGTGGAACCTATTTCTGACATTCCCCCAATAACTGACACTTTTAGGACAAGTATCACAAAATAAGGAATATTTAAAAATAGTGGCAACGCTGGTTACGTTAAAAGAACATTCGAACAGTTGAAATGCCATGGTTAGCATTCCTGTTTCTTGAAATTGTCTCACAGAAATTATCCAATCACTTTTCCGATGTGAAGTTGGTTCTTTCAATTTTGAGGGGGAAACGTACCTACTGCGGCTAAGATTAACACGAGTGTAATACCGGTCTTGATAGAAGAAATCGATCAGTTAAGGTAAGCTAGGGTGTTTATCAGGTTAAGTATAAAACTGTAGAAATACAAATAAACGACAGAGAAACTTTGTGTTGATGAATTGGCGTTAGGATAGGGGTGTCAGCGAATGGTTCCTGCAAGACAATAAGTATCTATTACCTGACGGGCTGTGTTAGGAATTGGTAATATTGATTTTTAAACGAAAAATAACAATTTAGTGTTTATGAGTTCCTTTTTCTATGTGAAGCATTTGCATAGTTGGCATTTTTCAAAATCAGATGCTGTTCCAGTAGATGACACTCCTGTCAGTTATTGGACCCAACACTGCCAGATACGGGATCAGACATTGGAATGATGTGAACGAAATAAGCGCCTGCGGAATTTTTCCCTCCCCCAAACTCCAATATAGATTACAACAAAAATAAACAAAACGCCCATCCATTATCTGCGCTGACAGGGTTTTTTTCCTTTTAGAATTGCAATGCCAAACGCCAACAAAACTATGAGATACTCTCATGAAAATCTGCGCAATGCTTTACAAGAAATTGATAGGGGAATACCAATTGTCACAGCAAGCAAAAGATTTGATATTCCTAGAACAACGCTTTTGTACAAGAAAACTGGGAAATATCCAGGAGAATGTAGGAAAGTTCCAACTACAAATCTAACTGAATTTGAGGAACAGTCACTAGTGGAATGGCTTTTTCATATAGATGATCGTGGTTTTCCAGCAACTAAGTTGCAACTGATTGATTCAGTAGAAATGATATTCAAAGAAATATGAGAGAGAACAATTTTGTTAATGGAAGACCAGGAAAAAATGGTATGCTTCATTTTTGAAGAGACATCCAGAAATTAGCAACAGAGTTTCTCAAAACTTATCTTCCGCGAGGGTAGCTGTTACCGAGGAAAAAATTCGCTACTGGTTTAAAGAAATAAGAGCTGACTTTGAAGAAAATGATTATATGACCATTCTAGAAGACCCAACAAAAATTTTTAATGCGGTTGAGTCAGCCAGTTCATACCCCCAAGGTAGACGGAATTTTTTAAATTATGGTTCAAAATGGACCAAATCTAACCACATAAACGCCACCTTGACCGCCACATAACTTTGGTATCAGCGATGTCAAGCGTGTCAGCGTAGATTTGTGGTTAGATTTGGTCCGTTTTTGAACAGTAATTTAAAACATTCAGTCTGCTTTAGGGGTATAAACTGGTACTTTAAAGTATGCTTTATCACCACAAATCAAAATTAGCTTTAAAAATATGTTGGAACAAAACTTAACACGGGGTACAATTTTTTACATGTAAATCCCTATGGCAGTGGCGGCTCTTTAATGAGAGCAAGTGAGCAATTGCACCCCCTGGAATTTTGAAACAAAACAAACCAAGCGGCGATTAACTGTGAAAGTATTTATTTATTACGTATTCATAGTTATTGAACAGGAACGTCGCGTGTGCGGCGCTCGAACAACCTACATGCACCGATCGTCGTCGAGAGAAACCCATATGCAAAGCCCTACCGTTGCTCCGTTAAGCCATTAACATTACATTGAAGGTGGGGAGAACTGTATTTTGTTCTGCTTCCATATCGTATAATACATAGCCTGTGAGCAGATCCCCAATCTGCTCACCGCTGTTGGTTCTGCATCTCCACATAATACGTAACGGTCCCGCTTGATTTAATATTTTTGACTATGTACAGGGGTCGATTAATATTTTAATAATGATTTGAATTAAAATACGATAATTCCAGAACGCGTATGCCCCGTTTCCATAATGGGGAAAAGGATTGTTTTTAACATTGATGTGCCCTTATGTAATAATTTTATTTAAACAATTACGCATACATGCAGAGTGGGCGGAGCTAGCTGAAATTAATTTCTCTCTTCTGATTAAAGTAAAATTTGGCACTTGGGATTTTTTGTGGTGTCATTGATCACAAATCCAAAATCAAAATGTCAAAAAAAAACAAAATGGCGGAAGATTTTTTTTGAAAATTGACGTATGAATGTGGAATTATAGATACGGGGGTGTCTTAGGTCACCGATCACGAATCCATAATCAAAATGTCAAAAAAACAAAATGGCGGAAGATTTTTTGAAAATTGACGTATAAATGTGAAATTTTAGATACGGGGGTGTCTTAGGTCGCCGATCACAAATCCAAAATCAAAATGTCAAAAAAACAAAATGGCGGAAGATTTTTTTGAAAATTGACGTATGAATGTGAAATTTTAGATACGGGTGTGTCTTAGGTCATCGATCACGAATCCATAATCAAAATGTCAAAAAAAAAAAAAAATGGCGGAAGATTTTTTGAGAAGTGACGTATAAATGTGAAATTTTAGATACGGGGTTGTCTTAGGTCGCCGATCACAAATCCAAAATCAAAATGTCAAAAAAAACAAAATGGCGGAAGATTTTTTTGAAAATTGACGTATGAATGTGAAATTTTAGATACGGGGGTGTCTTAGGTCACCGATCACGAATCCATAATCAAAATGTCAAAAAAAAAATGGCGAAAGATTTTTTGAAAATTGACGTATAAATGTGAAATTTTAGATACGGGGGTGTCTTAAGTCGCCGATCACAAATCCAAAATCAAAATGTCAAAAAAAACAAAATGGCGGAAGATTTTTTGAAAATTGACGAATAAATGTGAAATTTTAGATACGGGGGTGTCTTAGGTCACCGATCACGAATCCACAATCAAAATGTCAAAAAAAACAAAATGGCGGAAGATTTTTTGAAAATTGACGTATAAATGTGAAATTTTAGATACGGGGGTGTCTTAAGTCGCCGATCACAAATCCAAAATCAAAATGTCAAAAAAAACAAAATGGCGGAAGATTTTTTGAAAATTGACGTATAAATGTGAAATTTTAGATACGGGGGTGTCTTAAGTCGCCGATCACAAATCCAAAATCAAAATGTCAAAAAAAACAAAATGGCGGAAGATTTTTTGAAAATTGACGAATAAATGTGAAATTTTAGATACGGGGGTGTCTTAGGTCACCGATCACGAATCCACAATCAAAATGTCAAAAAAAAAAATGGCGGAAGATTTTTTGAAAATTGACGTATAAATGTGAAATTTTAGATACGGGGGTGTCTTAGGTCACCGATCACGAATCCATAATCAAAATGTCAAAAAAAAAATGGCGGAAGATTTTTTGAAAATTGACGTATAAATGTGAAATTTTAGATACGGGGGTGTCTTAGGTCACCGATCACGAATCCATAATCAAAATGTCAAAAAAAACAAAATGGCGGAAGATTTTTTGAAAATTGACGTATAAATGTGAAATTTTAGATACGGGGGTGTCTTAAGTCGCCGATCACAAATCCAAAATCAAAATGTCAAAAAAAACAAAATGGCGGAAGATTTTTTGAAAATTGACGAATAAATGTGAAATTTTAGATACGGGGGTGTCTTAGGTCACCGATCACGAATCCACAATCAAAATGTCAAAAAAAACAAAATGGCGGAAGATTTTTTGAAAATTGACGTATAAATGTGAAATTTTAGATACGGGGGTGTCTTAAGTCGCCGATCACAAATCCAAAATCAAAATGTCAAAAAAAACAAAATGGCGGAAGATTTTTTGAAAATTGACGAATAAATGTGAAATTTTAGATACGGGGGTGTCTTAGGTCACCGATCACGAATCCATAATCAAAATGTCAAAAAAAAAATGGCGGAAGATTTTTTGAAAATTGACGTATGAATGTGAAATTTTAGATACGGGGGTGTCTTAGGTCACCGATCACGAATCCATAATCAAAATGTCAAAAAAAAAATGGCGAAAGATTTTTTGAAAATTGACGTATAAATGTGAAATTTTAGATACGGGGGTGTCTTAAGTCGCCGATCACAAATCCAAAATCAAAATGTCAAAAAAAACAAAATGGCGGAAGATTTTTTTGAAAATTGACGTATGAATGTGAAATTTTAGATACGGGGGTGTCTTAGGTCACCGATCACGAATCCATAATCAAAATGTCAAAAAAAAAATGGCGAAAGATTTTTTGAAAATTGACGTATAAATGTGAAATTTTAGATACGGGGGTGTCTTAAGTCGCCGATCACAAATCCAAAATCAAAATGTCAAAAAAAACAAAATGGCGGAAGATTTTTTGAAAATTGACGAATAAATGTGAAATTTTAGATACGGGGGTGTCTTAGGTCACCGATCACGAATCCACAATCAAAATGTCAAAAAAAACAAAATGGCGGAAGATTTTTTGAAAATTGACGTATAAATGTGAAATTTTAGATACGGGGGTGTCTTAAGTCGCCGATCACAAATCCAAAATCAAAATGTCAAAAAAAACAAAATGGCGGAAGATTTTTTGAAAATTGACGTATAAATGTGAAATTTTAGATACGGGGGTGTCTTAAGTCGCCGATCACAAATCCAAAATCAAAATGTCAAAAAAAACAAAATGGCGGAAGATTTTTTGAAAATTGACGAATAAATGTGAAATTTTAGATACGGGGGTGTCTTAGGTCACCGATCACGAATCCACAATCAAAATGTCAAAAAAAAAAATGGCGGAAGATTTTTTGAAAATTGACGTATAAATGTGAAATTTTAGATACGGGGGTGTCTTAGGTCACCGATCACGAATCCATAATCAAAATGTCAAAAAAAAATGGCGGAAGATTTTTTGAAAATTGACGTATAAATGTGAAATTTTAGATACGGGGGTGTCTTAGGTCACCGATCACGAATCCATAATCAAAATGTCAAAAAAAACAAAATGGCGGAAGATTTTTTGAAAATTGACGTATAAATGTGAAATTTTAGATACGGGGGTGTCTTAAGTCGCCGATCACAAATCCAAAATCAAAATGTCAAAAAAAACAAAATGGCGGAAGATTTTTTGAAAATTGACGTATAAATGTGAAATTTTAGATACGGGGGTGTCTTAAGTCGCCGATCACAAATCCAAAATCAAAATGTCAAAAAAAACAAAATGGCGGAAGATTTTTTGAAAATTGACGAATAAATGTGAAATTTTAGATACGGGGGTGTCTTAGGTCACCGATCACGAATCCACAATCAAAATGTCAAAAAAAAAAATGGCGGAAGATTTTTTGAAAATTGACGTATAAATGTGAAATTTTAGATACGGGGGTGTCTTAGGTCACCGATCACGAATCCATAATCAAAATGTCAAAAAAAAAATGGCGGAAGATTTTTTGAAAATTGACGTATAAATGCGAAATTTTAGATACGGGGGTGTCTTAGGTCACCGATCACGAATCCATAATCAAAATGTCAAAAAAAAAATGGCGGAAGATTTTTTGAAAATTGACGTATAAATGTGAAATTTTAGATACGGGGGTGTCTTAGGTCACCGATCACGAATCCATAATCAAAATGTCAAAAAAAAAATGGCGGAAGATTTTTTGAAAATTGACGTATAAATGTGAAATTTTAGATACGGGGGTGTCTTAGGTCACCGATCACGAATCCATAATCAAAATGTCAAAAAAAAAATGGCGGAAGATTTTTTGAAAATTGACGTATAAATGTGAAATTTTAGATACGGGGGTGTCTTAGGTCACCGATCACGAATCCATAATCAAAATGTCAAAAAAAAAATGGCGGAAGATTTTTTGAAAATTGACGTATAAATGTGAAATTTTAGATACGGGGGTGTCTTAGGTCACCGATCACGAATCCATAATCAAAATGTCAAAAAAAAAATGGCGGAAGATTTTTTGAAAATTGACGTATGGATGTAAAACTTTAGATACGGGGGTTTTGGGTGTTAAGCTTTTAAAAATTGTCATTACAATCCCAATGGCAACGTCTGAAGCGGAACGCCAGTTTTCACGGCTGAAGAGAATAAAAACTTTCCTGAGAAATACAATGAAAGAAGACAGATTAAATGCCCTTACTATGTTATCTTACGAAAAAGAATTTATAAATGATTTCCCAAATTTTAATGTAAAAGTGATAGAACTGTTGTGCAAGTCAAAGACACGCAAAATGGACATCGTTTATCGTCAGATGTAATCAAACTGTAGTGTTATATTTACTATTCCCTCAAAACAAACTGTACAGTGAACAGTACCTGTCTGGAACAGTATGTCGGTGAAACTTATAAAGATTGGGTAAGCGTTCTTGTATTATACTTTTTAATTTTGAAATTATGCACTCCCTATGTGAACCACCCCGAGCCGCCACTGCCCTATGGCCAGTATTAAAAGAAACGCACTGTATAAGTTATACTTGATAAAATACATTTTTTAAATTTTTGCTAAAAGTGTCAGTTATTGGTTCGTCTAGAATTTGGTATACCCAAAATTGGGTATGTCAGCTACTGGGGAATATGCACTATCAGATGAAAAAATTTTTGAATAAAAATTAAATAAAATAATAATTGGATAAACTTCATCATATATTATTATACTATACAGTATAATAAAATATCAGGCTCAGTCATTACTTCGTATCTGTTGACGATTAAAAGAAACAAAATTGAAAAGGTTTTTATTTTATAAAAGTGTCAGCTAATGGTTCTATTACCTTACACATTTCTAGTTGAAATAGTATTACTTTCGATTGTAGTCAATTCTGCATGTCCATCTTCTTAGATGATGACTTGGAATCTTTTCAACCTTGCGAGAATGGAATGGCGTATTATCCATAATAATAATGACATCGTCTGGTAAGTTCACGTGGTCTCTTTATTCAAAATTATTAAATACGTAATTTATTAATCTCTTTAAGAACCCTAAATTATTCTTAATTACCAATACATAATCAAAATAGAAAATAGTTTTACTTCCAAAAACACCTATATGTCATTTTTTCTAGAGAAATGTTTAATAAGGCCATGACGTGCCATCAAACAATCTTGACATAATGATTAATGGTGGAAAAAAATAAAACTAAATACTATCAATTTATTAAGGAACAATATTTTCTCGCAATAATTTTAAATACTCCTCAGCCGTTAGATGTCCGTCTATGAAAAACGGGCGTATGATATTATGGCCGATAATTCCATACATTGACTATCCCACCAATATTTACAATTGTGCCTATTTACAGCACCCTTTAAATGGAACGTTGCTTCGTCCGAAAAAACAATCCTTTTAACAACATTTTCTTTGCCACCGATCATCGTCATCATTGTCTCGCATAATTCTAATCTTCTGTCGGAATCAGCCTCGCTGAATTTATGAACTACATGAACTTTGTATGGGTAGTAGTTGACACGTTTTAAGATATTTTGAACAGATGCTCACTTAACTTCACTTGTAGTTAGGGTTGCCAGATGGCCGGGAAATCCGGGATTGTCCAGGAATTTTGCGTTTTGTCTCGTGTCCAGTAATTAGACCTTATTCTCCCGGATTCCGAAAACCTATTAGTTTTATTTTTATTTCTCCTTCGTGAGTTCCTAAATTCGCGCGCTAGCTTTACCTTGAGTGCATGGGACCGAGCCATAGAGCACTATTGGCCGAGCGCAATGGAGTGTGTATATTTGGTCCCCGATCGGACATCTCTGCACTGGGCGCATTATTGTAAAATCATTCTATTCCCATTGCTCGACCTATAAAGATCGCTTGTCAACTGCGCTAATAAACACGTGCGAACTGTGAGGTGCAATAAGTAGTTAATTACAATTATCATGGATTCATTGTCGACTCCATCAACACGTAAGAAAAAGTTCACTGGATTTAATGATAAATGGACCAACGGTCCTTATTGGGATTTTTTATCATACGTTAACCGCGAAAACGTGTTATTCTGCGTCGCAGACACGAAATTCATCTTACAACAGCGTTGAGCAGACGGGAATCTTGCTCACATGCTATGTATTATACGATATGGAACTAGAACAAAATACAGTTCTCCCCACCTTCAATGTAATGTTTAATGGCTTAACGCAGCAACAGTAGCGCTTTGCACATGGGTATGTTTCTCTCGGTGGAAGGGGTCTTTACATCCGTGCGCTGTTAGTCTTAGTCGTCACATGACTACGATCGGTGCATGTAGGTTGTTTCGCGTGCCGTACACGCCACGTTCCTGTTCAATAACAATGAATACGTAATAAATAAATACTTTCACAGTTAGTCGCCGCTTGGTTTGTTTTGTTTCAAAATTCCAGGGGGTGCAATTGCTCACTTGCTCTCATTAAAGAGCCGCCACTGAATAAATGTATGTTTTTGAAAATAAATGTTTTATTTAAAGTACATATCCTTCGAAAATAAGAAATACACATTTTTGTATGAGTACAAAACGCATAGCGGTAATGGGCGGCGAAGAACTACCACGACCCCATACCGTTGTCCTAGAATTGTCCCGGATTTTATAAGTTTCCATCTGGTAACCCTACTTGTAGTACAGACGCTTTATGGTCCTTCTCTCGACATCTAACAAAATATTGAAAAGCCGAATTTTCTTCGAGGTGTATGTTCTTGGACGTCCTAATTTAGGTTAGTTTTTCACACAACCGGTTTGATTAAATCTTTTTTATGTATTGGTGACTGTTGCCTTGCTTATTGAATTCCTATCTGAACGGCTTTTGTTAAACACTGCGCTGGCTTCTTGGCGACTTCGTTTTCTTTTTCCATACCCGATTATCATGAGAATTTCAATTCAATTCTTTCTGTTAAATGGTTCATATTATAAGTTTCTTGCTAATACAACTGACAATTAACTATCAATGATTTCGTGTTTGACGGATTTGCAAATGTTTAATGATTTCCTTGTTTTATTTTATTGAAGTTTTAATTTCCTTTTTTAAATTCTGTCAAACAAATCACCAAACCTACCTATATAGTGGATCGGAAATGTAATATTGGTTGCATAGCACATAATTTAATAAACTAAGGATGTCCGAGACGTTTGTCTCATAGCAGTAAGAAAATTTGGGACCCGTGTATAGTGGGTTGCATACAACGAGTATATACATACCAACGACTCGACTGTTTTCAAACGTCAACGGTAACGTCTAGACCTAGAGTGTCGTTTTAGTTTAGTTTTCGTTTTCAGTGCAGCTGTGCAGTGCAGTGTATGTATAAAATACTAAAATGAGTGATTTTATCTGTTCGATTTGCAACAAAACTTATAACCACTATATAGTACTATTTTATACAACCCACTATACACGGGTCCCATATTTTCTTACTGCGATGAGACAAACGTTGTCCACGTACTTATCACACATAGGGAATATACCTATAATAAATATTTGAAATAATAACTCAATATCTAAGCGAATAAACATCCATTTATGACCAAATATTTACACATTTGTAACCGCGGGAAAGATTTTTACCAGAATAACAATTCATTGTAATGTGGGTTGCCTAATTTTAATTTATTTTATATTCATTTAAAATAAAGTAAAGAATAGTTGAACGAAAAATGAGTGCAGAGCGGACTAGCTTTTTATTCAATTTATAACGTGACCCAAGCAAGCAAATCTCCTCCGAAGGATTTTTGAGAAAACTGGTTTTTAATATTTTGATATATTAATTAATTTTCTTTAATCTGATATTTTTCTAAATTTGATTAGTCAGCGGGGTAGATTACTAAATTCTTCATAAGTTGACGTTGAAAGGTTTTCTCCAAATTTAAAATCAACAAAAATATCTTGCATCTAAAATCTGCTATTTTTCCATTGTTGACAGATCCACTACATAGGACCCTTAAATTAAAAATAATTTCAAATATGTTTTTTTTTTGAATATTACAAATAAAAATACCCGGATCATACTTAACATACTTTATTTTACATAATTCATAGCACTTAGAAAAAAAGAAGACATATAAACAAAATATTCAATATTAGAAAGTAATTTACATATTACACTTAAAGAATATAATTAAAATAAACTTAATTCACCTATACAATATTTCATTAAATTGAAATGTTCTTAAATTGTTTCTTATATGAGAAAAGTAGTTTATTTTTTTTAAACAGATGTCGCCTATCTTTGTGTTCTAAACAATTATGTGTAAAATGCTCAATTGTTCATGACACAACGTAGGATAATCAAAATAAATACATCAGCTTAATTCATTCTTGTTCTCTATCTATTAAAGTAGGAATATGATCGATGATGCTGCTCTGTTCTGCATAAGTGACACCTTCTTGGTAAGTCAGATGAAAGTGTTCAGCGACCTCTTCACTTTCAAACACCGCCTGAAGTTGTCTCCACTCAAACAGATTGTTTGCCAGTTGTACGGCCCTCCACGTGCAGCAACTACCATTTAACTGGAAACGAGTAAAATAAAATAAAATCAGTTGATTGCGGAAAAATAAAAATCCTATTTTTCTATCTTAGCATATTTTAAAAAGAGTATTTCGACAGAATAATAATAGAAACACGTATTTATCAAAACGGTGGTCGTTTAGAACATTCTACAATCAAGTTTTTAAAGATACATATTATTAAAACTGACACATCACAGAAAAGTGTGAGTTATTCAGAAGAATCAAGTATGTCTCGACATTGTCACATTAAACCAGATATGCCCAACGTCTGGTTGCATTCAAGTCCAGACTTGCAAAAACGTGCATTCAAGAAACAATGCGCGACAATTTTCTGGCGTCATTATTGTGTTCAAGGTCATAACCTGGAATAAAGATTGCCTACATAAATTAACTTTTTTAGTGATATATAGGTATGATGTGTGAAATATGTTCTAATGATTTACTATAGTTTAACACAGAAAATACTTGTATTTTCAGATTTATAAACAATATAACATTGTGTTTACTACAAACTGGGGCTGTTTTTTCTGAAAGATTTTATTTACACCTACTAAGTAAGTAATTTAACCTTTTCACATTTAGATTCATGAAATTATAATTATCAATGAATTTTACTGAACAAAAAATGGTATTTTCCTCTAATTGCCCATTATATAGAGCTGTACATAACGCATGGCAAACACACAGGAAAACTAGTGGTGTGATAAGACTAGCTAAAATTTAAAAGAAGAATTGCTGTTACCTTACTACAACAAAACAAAAAGCAAACCTGGGCAACAGGACATTGTTCACGTAACCAAGGAATAGATATATTCGCTTTGATCGAACAAACAAAATGTGCTTCATTCATGTCATTCAAAAACTACTACAAGATGTAGAAAGTGTAACAAAGGTTTACATGTAAAATGTTTGAGTTAATGTTATTATTCACCATCCATTTTTTTATGTACTTTGAAAAAAAATTTTAAGTTTATTGGTCCTACAAGTCTTTTTTATATTTGAAATAAAAAGTTTATACAAGAATTAACAAAAAAAAAAAGACAATGGGCATAACTGGGTTAAAATAGTACATACATAGATTCAAAATATTGTTTATCCAGCTTCAAAAATATATGACAAAACGTAAGTATAAGCCGACTTTTTTAAATAATGTTTTGAGGAATGTCTATAAAGAAACTAATCTTGCGAATATGATTTTTTTTGGTTTTGGTTAAAAAAATCCAAAAACAATTATTAAAAAGTTTTAACTCAATTTTGAAAAAGAAAAAATAGTTGAATAGGCATTTTAAAATAATACTATAAAATCCAAAAATATACAGGGCGTGTTATTTAAAAAAATTGTCATGCATTTTCAGTTAAACCGGAAATGCATAAGAGCATAAAGTATTTTTAGACTATGCGTCCCAAGCAACCATGAATCTTCCACTATTTGTTTTTCTCATATTCAAAACACAAAAGCGCAATCGAAGAAGCGGTTACCAATGACTCATCCTATACAGGCTGATTCTTAATATATGCGACAAACTTTAGGAGCTGATTCCTGGGGTTATTTTGATCATAAAAGTTCATAAGAACATATGTCCAAAACCGCTTAGTTCAGAAGTTATACAATGTTTAATAGAAAGTTAAAATAATAAATGGTTTTATTATAAATTAACAAAATAATTAGTAAAACAAAATTAACTTATAGTAACTGTTGAAATTGACTGCCCCCAACTGTGTATATTAATACCTCTTTCATTTGAGGAAAAACTTCAAGTGATGTAATAAAATGGATGCCATATTCTAGACAAAATTCACATAAAATACTCCAACCTACCGTCATAACCGTATCGGCTCCGATTAAAGTATTACTGAGAAGGCAATTGTACTCGTCGGTGAATACGATCCTCGTACCATAAATTTCACTGTCGTAATATATGTTTACGATCCCGGTGCCCATCAGTTTCCACCCATCATCTAGCTGCTCGCTTAACGTACACCTCTCCCGGAACATTATCGTTCTAAAATAGTAGAAAGAAAAAATCCGTAATCTGATCCTAGATTAGATTGGGCTGGAAAACACAATGACCTTTTCAACCATTCGCTGCAAATTGCACAGGTTTTCGCATATCACACGTGTATAAATGATGAAATGAAGTAAAATGAATAATACACATTGCAATGGTTTTCTAATAATAATAATAATAATAAATGATAAATAAATAAATACATGTTAGTTTACCACAACTAGTTACTTATTCTTATTTTGTTATTGTAATTATGCTACCTGAATAAAATATATCCAATATGGTGGCACTTGCCGATAACATCCAGAGGATAGGAGCAGTTTTTTAGTGTTTAGTCTGTCATTATGCATTTATAATTTCATGAAAGCCATCTTTAATTAGATAAATTTGTGACTTCTTATACCGGGTGTTGTAATGGTACATACCAGTTCGTTTACGAATTGGTAATTTTTTATATTTTTAGAATTTAATTAAGTACATTTCATTATTAATATTTTAAAGAAAAATAAGAATTAAAATCAATGAATATGTTATGGTATTATTAAGTAAATATTAGTCATAAGATAAGTTTAGTATGTGTTTAGTTCTAAGAATTGTGGCGCCGAATGTTTACAACAGTGAAATAAACGCTACAGTTGTGATAAACATTCGCCGACGTAAAAGAGTGTGTGTGAGAAACTTAAGTGGGAACAACCTAACTATATGGAAAGCGGGGAACCACCGGCGGTTCAACATAAAATGAAAACACGCGCTGGGGACGCAAGAGTCAAATGCTAGACCTAGAGTCGAATGGTTAACTTCATAGTCGGGAAGGTTTCGACTGGCTGATTTCATGAAGAAATCGTCGAACCCCGACTAGTAAAAGTTTAAGTAATATACAGTAAATGTTATAAAGAAAAAGAAGGAGAACCCACACTCCTATAACTAATTGGATATCAATAATAAGAATTGTTATTGCCAAAAAAGTGTTTAAAGTAGCACTTAAAGAATAAATGTGCACAGTGGTAAAAGTTTGATAAAAGAATATATGTATTGTGCTCCCGTAAGCAGAACAAGGGGATTCGTCACCATAGGATCGTGACCACCCAGCAAATGACGCCGATGAAAACATCGCAATAAAAAGAAGATTCTACGGGCGATAGACTTTATTATAAGGTATTTTTAAAAGATTATATATTAAAGCTTAAATTGATGTTAATATAATAAAGTTATCAAATACATATCATCTCCGTTCTAATAAGGAGAATGTAATTTCATCTGTATTAGCAGCATTGTATGTATATAATAATAATACACAAAACGTGTATAAAGCATACGTAGTAGATTCTGGCATCTGTTGTTGATATTTGAGTATACTGAATAATATACAAAAAAGATTTATATCTGTTTAGCATTTATAAAATTATATTCAAATTGCCTTTTAAATAAATTTGATCTCTTTTATGTTTGTATGAGATTGTTCGTTATCTGTTAAAATTATATGTGATTCATTGATTTTAATATAAGTATTATTTAAAGTTTCAATGGTATTTTTCTTCTTATTAACTTTAAATGATGTTTAGGAACCCTCTTTATTAATCATTTCTGATAAACCCAAACCGCCCTGAGAGAAATTGAGTCATAGTTGCATTTAGAGAGGGTACCGTTACAGTGTCTGTTTAAGCTCGTTAGTTGGGATATATAAATAGAACCAGGCGATATTAAATATAACTGTAACAAAACGATGAAGACACTAACACTGATTGATTAAAATACTCCTAAACGTACTAAAAATATTTATTAGAAATTATTGGTATTTATGACTGAATTTATATTTATTATTTTATATCGGATTTTCACATCACTAACTGAACTAATAAAATCTCCTCCTGCGTCTAAAAACCCCTTTTTATACAATTCCCCATTCATTCCTTTTGCGATTTTTTGTCTAGTACTATACGTCGAAAGAATCATCTGTTTACTCACTACTTCTTTGTTCGGTGACTATAGTTTATTCAGTTTAGTTTTATAGAAAATGTTGTATGTATTACGTGAAAAATAACCCAATGAATATTAGAAACAGTAAATAACCATTCAAATTTATGTTTATTTTCTGTCTTTTATACTGATACTCGAAATTTTAGTGGAAACTTTTTTTTGTAACTAAGTGTACACTAACAGAAATAAGTAACCGTACACTTGGCGGAGATATAAGGTGGTATGGGCATGTTCGCCCTATACTAATGTATAATAAACACGCCCATACCACCTTATATCTCCGCCAAGTGTACGGTTACTTAATATCTCCTAGCCTACCATCTAATGTAAATATTTTTACTATTCACCAATGTATAATAATATACTATATCAATGTTTGAAATGATTAGGTTAGAGAACATTTTTTCAGATTCTTATATTTAAGTTAATCTGTCATTTTATTTGCATGGTAATATTTTACTTTCATCGGTAACTTAAACAGAGTCCACATTAAAAATCGTATATATTTTCGTGTTTAATTAAACTTACCTATTGCCAACATTATTCTGTTCAAGAAAACATTTCTTTGAGAATAAAAAACATTCATGCACTTCTAACATTTGTCATGATTACTTTTTCGGCATTCGCCGACACAACAATATTAATACAATATAATGAATAAAATATAACTAAAGAAAAGCAATATTTAATAAATCTATTTATGATATTTAATTTGCAAATGGCTTTAATGTAGTAAATATTATGTTTCGGTATAAAAATCGGGCCCTGTATATTTATTATTTAATAATTTCCTATCTTTGTAGCACTAAGTGTGATTTATTTAGCTGGGTGTTGAATAATTAAATAAGAAGTGTTCTTTCGATCATGGTTTTGGTACCATCTGTGAGTTATTGTAATGGTTCTTCTTATTTAATTTTTATATTTAAATAAAATTTTCTTATCTGGTAATTAAGACACTTCATTGTGAAAAATTCGGGATTAATTTTTAATGAATTCTCTGCTAAGTCTGTGGTCTAGATCTCATGCTTCCTTTTAAGCCTATATTAGCAGTACAGCTTCACGTGGTGAACTTTAATTGTTTCTGCAGTTTAGCCCTTGCTAAATTTATTGCAAAAATTTTTGTCAAATTTACCTGTCGTGCTAACGGCTGAGTGTATGTAGAACCGGGATTTTTAGTAAGAACGAATTAATTACTAAATTGTTTTTTTTTTTGATCCAGAGTGGAATTTTGAAACATAAGTGTCTATTTTAGATTTACTTGTAAATTTGGGGTTTTGAAACAAAATTAAACTTTTTTTTTTGGATACTTTTAATACCGGTTCAAATTTATAATTTTTGTTTTTTTTATTCGTTATTGACATCACGTTCATTGCTCGATTTGGAAGTACTTGCATTTTAATTTTAATTTTCTAATATCTACAGGATGATAATTAAGTAGGTTTTGCCTATGGCCTATAAATTATTGTATGAACTTTGTGACCAGAATTTTACTTAACGTTTTTTTTATTTTTTAAAATTCATCTTTAATATGTTTCACACATTCTTGATCTCCCCTCAAGGCTAGCGAGAAATTTCATTTAAAAACCTTTTTTTAATATTTTCCGTTCGTTACCTGTTTCGACTCCGATCATCTTCTTCTTCTGAAGCGGCAGCAGCCACAGATAAGTGGGTCAGAGACATTTGAATGGTTTTGTTGTTTTGATTTCGTATCGTTAATATGAAATTGTTCCTACCGATGTCAATTTGTAGTGGCATTGAACACTATTTGTGTAGTTCGTACCATGGTCGTAAACTTTGACGTATTATTCGACAGTTTCGTTATTTCTTACCATTTCTCAGATCCAAGTGGTGGGCACATTATTACGACATCGACAAGTAAAATAATCATGAGTGCGATTAAAAAAATTTGAAAGGTGCAATTAAAAAAAAAAGTGATCGTAATGAAGTAAAACTTTAAATTATATATTTGAGAAAACAGTAAATACAATTTCATACACTTAACAATATCATAAACATTTACACTAAAATGATGTTTTACATATGCATTACTATTTACTTTCAGTTGAAAACAAAAAAGGCAAGTATTAAACTCGTAAGCTCTGAAAGCAAAATGATTCTTCTAGTGCGGGTAAATCCAAACTTAAACGTCCGGCAAAAAAACGTACTAATCCAAAATACAAGATCATATCTCTTCCATGGACGTATCAATGTTAAAATAGCAAGCCCATTCATACCAAGAAGTACACACGTTCTAATGATATCTATCTTTCTTTGTTTCTTACCGTTCATCTTCATCGTCATCGTCGTAATAATCCAAATCCTCCTCGTCTTCTTCACCTTCGACATCTTCACCGCCAGTATCTTCACGGTCCTCGTCACCGCTCGCGTGCCCCACCACGTATTCCTCCAGCGTGGACGGAATCAATTTCTGTCCCACAGACTGCTGATATTCCTTTATTGTCTTTATGCAGTCCTGGACCGTCTCGTAGAACCTCTTGCTCAGCTCGGCGGTCTTGAATCTGGCGGCCAGCTTTTCCAAGCAGTGCTCGTCCTCTGAGTAGTTGTAGCCGCCCCAGCACCACGCTTTCTCCGTAGTGAACATCGGTTGCAGGTCTAAGTCGGTCGTTATCAGCTGGTTGAGGACTACTTTGTGAACTTGTTCGCGGCGCAACAGCAATCGGTAAGTGTCTGCAATAAAGACACGTGAGGTGGTAATATATTGGATTCTATATATTTATCAGGGTTAGATTTAATAACAGTTCTACTAATAAACAGAAAGAATGTAACTATGGTAATATTGTAATTTTCATTTGCCAAGGCTACTTCAATAACAAAGATAAAATATGTATTACATTTATGTGATGACCGGGAACCATTAATTATAGGATTGGTTGCGAACGCATGTGGATGGCGAAGTAACAATAACAATACATATTAAGCACATATTAAATTAATATAGATATCCTGAATGAAATGAGGATTTTTCATAGTTACCGGCGTTTCGTTCACAATATGTGTTTCGATTCGGTAGAAGGTTAAACATGTAAATTATGTTTCCTTCTGTTGCAAAGAGAGAATTAAGAAATTAATCTCTCATGCTTGCAAAGATCATTTCAATTTGTATAAATAGGCAAATCGAAAAATTAGAGGGAACAGATGCCATTGTCGGACTGATGAGCGGTGGCGAAACTAACGGCTAGTCTTCGATAATGGTATTACTCTTTTCCCTAAGTTCATTAATTAATATAAAGCAAGTCATTTTCAATTTCATATAAGCCGCTAATTCAAGAAATCCGTGCGTATGTATGTACATATATAGATATACGGCTAAGAACTTGATATATATGCGTTTAATACATATTAAGCACATATTAAATTAATATATATATATATAAAGTTTAATTTCATATAATAGAATTTGGACTGTCATAATCATGATTATTTTACAACGAAATTTTTAACATTTATAACAATTTTCCCCAATTTATGTAATTCAAATAACTAACCTTACTGTGTATTAATTTTGTGTACTCTGTATGCAAAAATCAAAATAATAATCTGCCCGCACAGACTAAACAACCAGACCGGCAACTACTTGGTTAAAAAATATCCAAGATTTTCTATCCTTGTTACACATCAGTGAACTTGTACGAAGATGGCGCTAACAGCATATTGGCGCGGAATTTGAAATGAGCTTGTTTTTAGATTACGTATATTTAATACATTATTAATGTAATACAAAAATACACACAACTATTGGTCAAATCACACATACCCCCAAACTTGTACGTTTAAAAAATACAAATACATAGATTTTATTATTGACAGAAATCTCCGTTTATTACTTACAGAATATAATACATGAAATCACTGTATATTCCTATGAGTTTATATTACACCACAGTTCACTCTTCACTCTTTACCTATTTAATCATTAACTCGCGATCAATATCAACTTACTTATACTTAATATGATGTACAACAAAAAAGGATTACAATAATACGTCAAATTTGAAATATTGTTTGGAATGACATGACATTGATTGAAAGAATAATATTGTAATGAAATAAACCCACAAAAAAAAAGAAGCAGACATCCGGGCGACGACAAAAACGTACCGGTAAACAAGTCGTAAATCAACTGCACTCGTATACTGCGTCAGCGACAGAAAGTCTGGAATATGATAGAAGAGAGCCGGAATTTGCTAGACCTTTTGTCTGCACATATAAATGCCGCCGGTGGGATAAGGAATTCATTGATTCAATAGTAGTCGCGCGCGGTATTTACTGAATACTTCAAATAACATAAATAATGTGAGTAGTGCAGTTTTATTATAGTTCACAAAATACATAAATATTACTGACATAAATAGTAGTGATAGAAATAAATACGTGTGTTAATTTATTTGTAGTAGTTTTAAGTGCGATACATTTATTTTATATTTTTATATTGCGATTAGTTTTAAGTGTGTAAATATACAGACTGTTTCAAAACATTTGCACGAGTTGTTCATTTCGACTCCGAAAACGCAACAATATGTATTCCTTCAATCAACGGTATAGCCACAGCATAACAAAAACTTTCAAATGACGCTAGCGCCATCTCATCTCCCGTTCAGTTAGAATGACAAAGATAGTAGAGGATTGAAAATTTCATTTGCTAAAGGAAAAAAAACATTTCCTTATTACAATTCCAATGTGCAATGTACCGCGAGATCAAAAATTATATTGATAAGGGTGGTTTGCAATAAAATGTAAAACGTGTCTTAAGTTATATCATTAAGTGTCATTCTGTCATTAATATTTGTCAGAGAGAAAATACAATGACAAATATTAATGACATATGACACTTAATGATATAACTTAATACAGACGTTTTACATTCCATGGCAAACCCTTATCAATATAATTTTTGATCTCGCGGTATTATGTAATATTTCAATTATCCTTTATAACCAAACAGATTCCAAGCTTGTATATTGAGCATGTGTTTAAAATTGACATTTTAAATGAACTTTAATAATCATGAATATGTTTTACTATTGTTAGTTCTTTTTATTATGTCCCCCACACATGGCGTTGACTAGACAAAATGTATTGGTACTACCAATATATATGTATCTAACAAAGAAACGAAGTTAAACACAATAAAAATAGCTACTATCACGATAGAAAATCACACATGAGAACTGTGTGTGCTAATGCTTAACCTAAGTAATGACAAATATAACATTACACAGGTGATTTACAAAAGTGGCACATTCTACAGCCAAAAAATTAAAAATCTACTTTATAACAATGCCTTGACTTAAATTGTTACCAAATATACTAGAATTAACACAAAACAGTTCAACATTAATTGACTATATTGAACAAATAAAAGACACTGAAACATGAAGTACATTTAACACCAAAAACAAGTGATCACAGCATACTATCCATACAAATCGGTAATAATCGAAAGATAACTAATGCTACAGTAAAAATTAGTAAAAGAAACTATACAAATTACAACACTGATGCACTTCAAAGTTATCTTATGAATATTCATTGGAACAATAATTCAAATGGTGTAAATATATTGACTAAACGTTTCGTTGGCACAATTACTGATATTATTCATGCAATGTATCCAGTGACGGAGATGAGTATACCAGTTAGATATATGAGAAAGAAATGGATTAATACACAAATCTTAAGGTGCCAGTCCACAATGAGAATATCTCATGAGATTGTTGTCTCATGCAATAAAAATCGCTTCAATTTCATTGTGGAAACGGTCGAAAGACCAATGAAATTGGAGTTAGCCTTCGATTTTTATTGCATGAGACATAAATCTCATGAGATATTCTCATTGTGGACTGGCACCTTTAGAGGAAATCAAAGTTGGAGACAAAAAATACAAAATAGTAGTATATACTAACTTAAAGTGACGAATCGCGGAATAATTATAAGACTTACAGGAATAAAGGTACAAATTTAATAAAAAGAACAAAAGGAACATATTTAGAAATGTTATTGGATAACAAAAAACTTAATAATAATAATAACAATAATAATAATAATAAACTTTATTGTCCAACAGACAAAATCCATTTACAGGACAAAAATTAAAATTTAGTACAATGCAAACAAAAACATCGGCATATTTCCATTAACAAAAACAAAAAAAAAAGTATTATATTAGTATATATATCAAAATACATTACACAATAATTGAGTGCAATTACTGGCATTTTCATGGCAGCACGCAAGGATCATATAAGGAATGGATCAGAATATAAAATATTCGCGTTTCTTGTCATGTGAGTTAGCGGTGCTGTAACCATCACATTCGTTCGAGCTCTGGCAACTAAAAACGTATCAGTCGAACGCGTTGCATACGTTGGCACCAAAAAGTCCACGGCCGATAGAAGGCAGGGCGAGTCAATTACATTATTGATTAATTTTCTTAAGTACCCAGCACTGGC
The DNA here is from genome assembly GCA_963170755.1 of Amphimallon solstitiale. Classification (NCBI taxonomy): domain Eukaryota; kingdom Metazoa; phylum Arthropoda; class Insecta; order Coleoptera; family Scarabaeidae; genus Amphimallon; species Amphimallon solstitiale. Next base: position 1,408,492 of record OY720675.1, read on the forward strand.
TATCTGCCTCCTTGAAGTTAAGCTTATAAAATTATGGGTATTTAAGAGAATCAGTACCACGTGGGGGGTAAACGCCGCTCAGTCTAAAAGATACATATTTTAGAAATCTCTTCTGCACTTTCTCCAAAGCAAGTTGCTGGTACACGTAGCAAGGGTACCATATTATTGATGCGTACTCCAATTTTGGACGAACCAGTGTATAATATAGGGTGGTAAATGTTGACAGATTCGAAAAGCCTCTACAAGACCTTATTACGAAGCCAAGCGTACGTGAAGCAGAAGAACAAATAGATTGTATGTGGCTAGTGAAGTCCAAACGGGAGTCAAATAACACACCCAGATCTTTAATGTTGGTCTGCCTAGCTATGATTACTGAGTCCACAGAATAGTTAAATAAGACCGGTTTGTTAATTTTTGTGAATGTCACAACTGCACATTTATTAATACTCAGCTTAATTTTGTTTTCCTGACACCAGTTGTTAATAATTGAAAGGTTTCTTTGTAAGTGATGGCAGTCGGACAAGTCGTTGATTTTCGAGAATATTTTCAAATCATCTGCGTAGGCAAGTACCCCGCAATCCAATCTACTTAATAGATCATTCATGTACACATTGAATAATAAAGGCCCCAGATTGGATCCCTGAGGTACCCCCGACGTGATCGTAAATACGTCCGACCTGTAACCATTATAGTGCATATAACTCGATCTGTTCTCAAGGTATGAGGCGATTAAATCGGTAAGAGAAGCTGAGAAACCGATAGAACCCAGTTTGAGCAGTAGTATATTATGGTCAATGGTGTCGAATGCCTTAGCGAAGTCAGTGTACAAGACATCCACCTGTTGCCTCTTGTCCATAGATGTACTTAGATATTGAGTTATTTCAGCCAAATTAGACAGTGTAGACCTTCCTGTCATAAAACCATGTTGTACTGTAGAGATGTAAGGTCTTACGCAGCTGTATATCTTGTTATACAGCAAATGCTCAAATACCTTGGAGCACGTAGACAGAATGTTAATAGGCCTATAATTGGACATATCATTTTTATTTCCCTTTTTAAATACAGGATTGATCTTACTCAATTTCCAGACTTCAGGAAATGTTGATGTACGAAGAGATAAATTGAAGATTGCGCATAAAGGTTCGCTTAAGAGTGATGCATATCTCCGTATAAATAAGTTGGGAATACCATCGTGACCAGTGACCAAATCCATCCTAATCCTTTTCAAAGAAATTTTAACTTCATCAATATGAAACGGGTTTACGTAGAAACAGTTGGAGACCTCTGGAACACTCAAGACAAGCGACATACAACGAGGTTGGTAAACATCAGAGAAGTTTTTTGCGAAGGCCTCAACAATCTGATGTGGATCTGTAATGTCATCATCGCCACCATTTTTCATACAACCCGGAATTCTAGACCTGCCAGTCCTACTGCTTATATAACCCCAGAACGATTTAGGATCGCTTGAAATATCATTCTCAACGGAAGACAAGTAAACTTGAAATGCACTCTTAGTTTCCTTCTTAACCAGAGTGCGTACTCTTTGGAACTCACCATAGTCATTATCAGAGCCTGACGTCCTCCACCTTTTATAGTAATATTCTTTTAACTTCATCAACTTTATTAGCGCCTTATTGTACCACACGGGATATTTACGGGAAGTTGTAGTGATTTTGGGTACATGTTTATCTATGATAGAATAAATTCTGGAATAGAAGTAAGATACTGCCATGTTAACGTTGATAAAAGAGTTTAAGTAGGACCAGTCACTGTGAGCCAGTTCACTAAAGATACGTTCAAAGTCAGCCTTACGGAAATTGTACCTTACATTGTTATTCGAAGGAAAATTCTTTGTATGATTATCAACGTAAACACTTAAAGTTATGTTTAAGGCTGGATGGTATCTATCTTCAGGTACTAATGGTATTTTATCATTTGCAACAGTAACCAGTGAATTAATGTTAGTCAGGACTAAGTCTAAAATCTTATTATCAGAGTTTAGCACATTATTATATTGATGTAAGTTTAAAACATTCATAAAATTTTGTATAGAAATAAATTTGTGATCAATCAAATTGTCACGCGCACTAAATTTAGAACAATTAAAGTCCCCACATATTATGACCTTTCTATCTAACAATCTTAAAGCTAATGCATCAAAAAATAATTCATAATCATTAATGTTTAGGTCCGGGGGTATATATATGCTTATAAGATAAATGGTTAACGAAGAGATAATACATTTAGACATGACAATGTCCACCAACGGAACTAAATCAGTCAGGTCAGATGTATCGCACAAAACGGCAGGAACAACGCTAGGCACCGCAAGCAATACGCCACCACCAGTAGATCTTCCAACCATATCATGATACCTATCCTTCCTAAGCACAGACCACTCTTCACCAAAAAGTTCAGAATCGTCTATATCCGGAGTAAGCCAGGTTTCAGACAAAAAAACAAAGTCACAAACAAATCCGAAGCTGGAGTGATATACTTCAGCAATTTTCGAACGCAAACCACGCACGTTTTGGTAATATATGCGCATTGGAGAAGTCTGGCTGCTGGACGACTCTAGTTTTCCGACCTGGTACGCTGTATAATTTTAGGGACGCCATTAAAGTGCTTTATGTGGATATTTGTTTCACCAGCAGCAATACGCTCATCAAGTTTACGTTTCACAGTCTTGAATAGTGAATTCTGAAACGGAGTCTTATCCTTGGCGAGGACAACTGATTTGAATTTTTCCTGCTTCTTAAGTTTAGTAATGGTGAATACTCAAAAACGTTATTTGCCACAAAAAATAACAAGGGCGGAATTTACACAATTCAAAGCACTTTCAATGCATGGCATGAAAAAAGTATTAATTTCTTTAAAAAATACGGGAGATGTTGCGAGGGATGGAATTAAATCTGGAATTTTGCAAGTTGTGCGCATGGTTACCGCTAATGAGTTCCGTCCAATTATTACTGTTCCTGTATATGAAAAAGTATTAGAAATTTGTGTGAAAATCAACTTGAAGACTGCTGTGAGAAGTTTTGAAACTGTTATTATGGACATTTGTGATAAGTTGTTGAAAACAATAGGTGACGTGTGTTTTGTGATGGTAGAATTTCTAGATTTGCATAACGCTTATGAAACTATTGATAGGGACTTATTAATTAGTAAACTAGGGAGTTTAGGAATTAAGGGACAAGGTTGGACAGTAGCTAAAATCATATTTGACAGATATACTACAAAAAGTAAAATATAACGGCTGTACACCAGATGCAGTGAAAATTAACTTTGGTGTTCCTCAAGGAACGGTACTGGGTCCACTACAATAATTGCGTCTTATTAAGTATGGCAATAAGTAAGGCTCGGATTATATGCAAAATGCATATTTGTTATTAAGAGGTATATCAACTAAATTGTATGTTTTCTTATGCATATCTAATGTCTTTTGATTAAAATAAGCCAATTAAAAAATGCATATTTTAGGAAATATTGGATATTTGTGCATATTTTCTTCAAATCACAAATTTTACAAAAGATGTTAATTTTTTTAGATTTTAAATGTGTAATTTTAGTCAGCAGATTATAGCAAAATTGTATTTTTTCCGGTGAATTACTTCAAAAAACGTGTTTTTCAGAACATAAATCGTAAAAAAGAATTTTTTTTAAAGCGCCTTTACGGATTCAGTTGTATAAAAAATCATTTCCGAGTTTACCGTTACCTCCATAAGCAGTAATTACTAGGTGGGGGGTACGTGGCAAAATGCCGCAGCTTTCTATTCCAAAAATTATGAAAAAATTAAAAGTTTAATTTTAGAATTCTGTGACGAATCTACTACTATTAAAGAAGCTAAAAATTGTTTCCAAAATAATGTAATTCTAAATCAATTAGCGTTTATTGCAAGTAATTTTTCTGTAGTGGCCGAAAGAATTATAAAATTAGAATCAAAAGAGCTGCTTTTGACTGAATCAGTAAATTTAATAAACAAGTGCCATACAGAATTATCAGCTGTTAAAGTAACTGGATAATTAATTTTTAAAAAGCTTAATTCTCTATTGGTTAAAATAAAGGTTTTAAAATTTTGTGAAAAGTGCCTAAAATTTTGAAAGGGAATTTGTTGATGAACTTGAATTAGATCCACATATTGTAAACAATTTAAAATATGCGCCCATTACTTCTCTCGATGTTGAACGATCTTTTTCGTCGTTTAAAATAAAAAATTTAGAAAAACACCTAATTGTCAATTTTTTTAATAATAATAAATAAATAAATAACGAATCTATCACAATAGATAAATTAATATATATGTATATGTAATAGGAGGAATATAATATGTATATAAACAGGGTGTAAACGATATACGCAGCAATACTGTAACAAGTAACAGCTGTAATAATATTGAGCATAAAATGTTAATGCACGAAGGCTCTATCTCGAATGAGATCTAAGAAAAAAAAATTGTTAATAAATACGCGTGGCCCGATCCGACTCTGGTAAATTTACTTTCGTTTATAACAGCGTCACTCTTACTAAAGCGGAGTGGTGGGAGTTGTAGATGCGATGATTCATACTGTTAGTATCAGTCTGTTATGAACCTCTGCGAAGTATGGCTTATACAAATCACGAATTAACAGATATCGTATTATTGTACGGTGAAACAGGTGGAAATGTTAGCGATACTAGACGTATTTATTCAGAACGTTTTCCGAACCGTAGATGTCCTTCAAGGGATTTAATTTTACAAACAGTCTACAGATTGAGAGAACGGGGTACATTTCACCCAAGTTATGAAGGGCGCGGTAATGAAAGACCACGTAGGATACTAGATGCGGAGGAAGAAATTTTGGATATTCTAGATGAAAATCCAAGAACAAGTACCCGATCGGTTGCGAGAGAGGTAGGCGTTTCACATACAACAGTCCATAACATTCTTCAAAGGAGTTCGCTATACCCCTACCATGTGCATAGCGTCCAGGAACTTATGGAAGCCGATCGCCCGCTACGAATTCATTTTTGTAGATGGTTTCGTCGGAAACTTACACAACAGCCGCAGTTTGCGTTAAAGGTGTTATTTACCGATGAGTGTGCATTTACGAGGGGAGGTATTTTAAATTTTCACAACCTTCATTACTGGGCCGATGAAAACCCTCACATCATACATCAATCTCGTTTCCAACACCGTTTTTCAATAAATGTGTGGGCTGGAATTGTCGGTGATCAATTGCTAGGGCCGCACGTACTACCTGCATAACTTAATGGACAGAGCTACTTGGATTTCTCGGAGAATTCGCTACCCGGGTATCTAGACGATGTACCTCTCGATACACGACGCCGTATGTGGTTTATGCACGATGGTGCACCTGCCCATTATTCTCGTGGAGTACGCAACTTTTTAAATAACGCATATCCGCGGTAGATAGGACGCGGTGGACGAATTCCTTGGCCTCCGCGTAGTCCCGATTTAAATCCACTAGATTTTTTTGTATGGGGCTCTATGAAAGCACTTGTTTATAACGGCATTGAAGTTGTAAACGAAGGAGACCTTCAGCAACGTATTTTTCAAGCTGCGGCCCATATCCGTGAACACCGTGCCGTGTTCAATCGTGTACTTCGAAAGTTTACCGAACGGCTAGAAGCTTGTATTGACGCAAATGGCGGTCACTTTGAACATCTACTTTAATCATTAGACCTGTTTCACCAAAATCTGTTAACGAAAAATAGAATTTTTAATGAATTTGTAATGTAAATTATGTACCATTTATTTATCGCGTGATATTATTATAAAGGTCAATGCCTTGCGAGCAGCTGATAGGCAATAAAGGGATGTTTAGAAAAAGATACACAACAAACACACTTGTGTAAATAATGGGCTAGCTTGTATTACAATTCATTGTGCCGGGAATTTTTTTAACGTAAACACAGAAATTCCTGTTCTTGAATAGACAACATATAACTTCTATTTATTTTGATTTACTGTGAATACAGGACCGTATTTGAACAGTTTGTGTTCTTAAATTTACGCAAAAGTGAAAGTTTTGATAGGTTAATTTTTTTTTGTAGATTTGAATTGCTGTCTTACCTATCTATTACATATGTAAGTATTGCTGCATATATCTTTTACACCCTGAATATATTACCCCTCTTATTAATAATTTTTATATATTATAGGTATTAGGTTAGTGCATTTTACTCACAGAATAGAAGAATATTGAAATTTTTGTAAATAAGTTGGTATTATATGGCTAAATGTTGTAATTTAAAATGTATAATAAATAATAATAAATATGTTTGTGTTTATTAAATTGGAATTTCTTATTGTTAAAATTTTTACATATCGATGCATATTTGGCATATATTGCAGCATATTTATTAATATCACGGGCATATTTTTGTAAAAATACGTGCATATACGAGGGAGGGGAGATCAAAATATTCGCGGAACGGAGGGGATAAAGAGGAGAGATTTCTGGTTTGTGCACCGGACACTAGACGGCGACTCAATGCAATTGTAAATGTCAAATATCAGTGCGATTGGTTCAGTGGCGTTTGACATATCACCAGTTAAAGTAGTAAATCGCGAAGGTAACAAGCACTATGAACAAAATTGAGTTTCGTGCCGTGATTAAATTCCTCACTAGGCAAGGAAAAACGCCACTGACTATTATGGAAGAGATGTCGTCTGTTAATGGGGGACTCTTGCCCTGGCAAAACAACGATTAACAAATGGCATAATCAGTGGCACAAAAAAGGCACGGCACCGCCTAAGAAGCTCAAGGTGTCAGAATCGGCTACGGTGTTCTGGGATTCAGAGGGTATTTTAATGATTGATTATAAGGAAGAGAGTGTCAGTATCACGGGGCAATACTACGCTACAATATTAGAGAAACTAAAAGACGCCATCAAAAGAAAAAGAAGGGAAAGTGGGCTCTCGAGGTGTTCCCCTTTCAACGAAAATGCATCCGTTCACAAGAGTCATTTTGTGATGGATGTTCTACACAAGTCCGACTTTGCAACACTAGTTCAGATTTGTCCCCGTCTGACTACTATTTATTTCCAAAATTAAAAAGAGCTTTGAGGAAAAAAATGTACTCATGGTGAAGAAGTGAAGTCGGCTGTTACCATCTTTTTTGCAGGCCTTGACAAAAAATTCTTTTTTGATAATATATATAAATTATTAAAGATCTGAAAAATATATTAGGGTCAAGGGAGAATACATCGAAAGGGAAATTTAAATTTGTGTTTTATTTCACGCCCCTTCATCGTCATTCCGCGAATATTTTGACCTCCCCTCGTATATGCGCATATTTTACGAATTTTTCGTGCATATAATCCGAGCCTTAGTAATAAGTATGCTACCTTCTTGTGTTTAAAATATCAAATGGCAAAAGGCCCTAAACAGACTCGGTACCAAAATTCCAAGAAGGTAGGAAGTAAGACACCACCACGGTAACTAACCTTCTATTTGAATATAGGAAGACGCTTGTCTATTAAATAATCACCAACTTATAAAACACTCAGGCCTTACCTTCTTACTTCCCAAGGGTCGATGTTAAATATGGGAGTCAGCACCGCCTCCAGCTACAGTCAGAATTAGGGCGAGTTCGAACACAGTACTAAGTCGAAGGTTACGTTGTCAGGGCGCCTATCCGTTAAAATATGCTGAGCCCAACAGATATTCAGACCCCGGACAAGATCGAATATAAGATTCCCCAGGTGATAAGAAAAATAAGACCAACACACACTCATTCAAACTTAACAACAGGTTTATTACTTTGGCTGCCACTAACCAAAAATAAAATAACAATGCATCTGGCATCCGAAAATAAATCGGGCAAAACAGGAAAACAGAGCTATAAGCGAGCCAGTGTATTAAATATTAGTAAAGAAGTTAAATTAATACGAGGATTAACCCCAAGTTAGCTAAATTCAAAAGATAAATATATAAAAAAAATAAACGCAAGAGTACATAGGCAATCGGCCTGAAACTAATCTATGTCGAGCAGTTGAAACGTATTCGGCTTCACAAGCAATTAAAATTAGAACACCCTGTATCTAAGAGTGGCCAACGCCAAACTGATTGACACTAGATTTGTCTCACTAGATGGTAATTAATACTAATACTATTAGCGCAAGATATCTTTTGCCTTACAATTAAGAATCGTGAATAAAATTCATTCAGTTTACATAACGTACAGTTTACACTATAAATTCTTAAAATGTTGAATAAAAATTACAAATAACACGCGATAAATTTTCACAAGTCAAGTTGGAATGCCACAATGCAAATGCGCATCCAAAATCTCAGCTAAATTTGATACAAAAAAAAAAGAATTACTATATAACAGACCAAACTCGGTCGTGTAACCTTCAATTTAGGGCTACCAAATACTATAAAGTTAAACGTGAAATATATAAATTAATTTACAATAGCTCACAGGCCTCCACAACATAAATTTAATAATTACGATGACTTATTTGAACAGTCAGGCCGAAAAGTTATATTAACAGTACGAAAGTACTCGTAATCTGACTGTAAACTGATACCAGACTGATTAAATCTAATTGCACTAATTGACGGTGCAATATAATGGCACTATTAATCACAATAGTAATAAAGAAGTCACAAATACCTTAAATCTTCTCACACAGCTACGATAACAAGTTCTACATACAGATTCCACACTCTAGTACAGGTAATATTCTTCCAATGGCTACTAACGATCTTCGAGTTGAATACGGAACAATGCGACAACCTATGTAAAATGGTATAACAAATTCGCTGTCACCAATTGATCCAGTTTCAAAATTTCTTCCCAAAATGGCCGTACTGACCATGCGGTTGTTTTATAAAATGGCTACAAGGCGGTTACTAATTGCCATTAATAAGATTCTTCCAAACGGTAGTCGAAAACTGTCAGTGGTACTTGGTTGCAGGATAGCAGAAAAAAAAACAATTTCAGCCTTCCAAAAACATCCTCCAAAAGAGCTTAACCAATACGTCAACGGAAATTATAAATCTCAGCAAGCATTATTTTATATTCCACATTTAATATAGTGGCTACTTTACGATACTATCAAACCATAATCAACTTGCCAGAGTAACTGAAATATCTTTAATCGCTACACTGCGACCAACGATCTTATTACCACGAAATTAAAATTTGAAAGAGAACGATTAATTTAATTGACGGCCAATGATCGAAATTCAATACTACCAAGACGCCCTCTTTACCAAGAGAGAAAAGCTTCAGAAGAACGAGTTAAAAATTCAAATGATCTAATAAGCATGGAAACTAAACTTGACTAACAAACAAACAATGATCTTGGCTCACACCCCGTAATCCACAGCAGAACAATTGACTACAAAATAAAATTAATTATAGAACGCTAAACAAATGCTTAGAATAACCAAAATAAAACAGATAAGTTTTCAAATAAGAATAAAATCAATTCTCGCACATATAGCGCCATCTATGACTGTAAAACAGCAGCTACTGCAACATGCGATGAGATGCCAATTCGCTCAGCCATGATCGACCGCGAACTCAACTAGATCACACAAGATGGCGGTAAAGTGATAGATTTAAACCAATCAATACCATCAGAACTAAACAATGTTTGTCCAAAATAAAGGAATAACGATATATCTACAGGGTACGTTAAAAATTAAATACGTACAACAAAGGGACGCGATTAAAACTAAAAATTAATTGTTACAAGTAATGGAAAGGAATTAAATTCTAGCCAAGTGAAATTGAATCCTCTCGACGGATAATCTCTTTCTACTTACGGTTTACGGGATGATGGAGGATCTTCAACTGGCCCACACCTCTCTCCTTCCACTCTTTAAGGGTGACGTCGTACCGGTACAATTTTGTCCTCTCGTTGAACAGGGGAGTTTCGTCTTCTTCTCCCGTTGACACGACGACTACTTCCGGCAGCGGCACAATCGGTTCATAATGGGGATCGTATTCCTCCTCGTTTCTGGACACTTCTTTGTCTTCTTCCTTGCCGTCATCAGTTTTCGTCTTCTCTTTGGAGGCTTGTGTACGTTTCCCGCCGAATACGGGCGCTCCGGCCCCCAAAAACGCGAACGGCGTCGTATTACTTTCTCCTTCTACAATTGAAATGTTAAATGCTAACTACGGATCGATCTCTCGGCGGAGTTTGGGCAACATTTAATTGCAATGCTCAGTCAGGTATCGTACGTAATTCGTGAATGTCATTGAACTTACCTTCCGTGGTATTTGCAAAACTGGCGGTGATGTCGGAATCCTTCGCGGCCAAACTGGCAAAACTTAAACCGGGATCGCACTTGAGGAAATCGTCGAATTTCTTCTCTTCCGTTTTGTTCGAGCTGTTCACGGTGCAGTCCAGCGGTGCCTGTACCGACGACGCCGAACTAGAACCGAAAGTCAAAGTTGCCGAAGCCGCGCTATTCCCGAACACCAACGGTTTGCTTTGCGATGTGCCGAAAATAGGTCCAGAACCGAAAATTGTCTTGTTTTCTGTATTCTCCGTCTTCTGTGTGTTACTAAAGATACCGGAGCCGAAAGCGGGTGTCGTAGTGAAACTGATCACATTCTTGTTCGTGTCATTAGTCGTCGTATCTTGCGCTGTTGTCGTGGAGATGACGGATTTCTCTGTTGACGTTTTTGAGTTGCTTTCAGTCGGTGTGGAGGTATTCTGATTTGCTGAAAACAAAAAGAAACATTCTATGACAAAGTGGTGAGATGAATAGAAATAGTCCGCAGTACACCGACCTCTTTATTTTTTTTGATTACTAACAGGCTGAAATTTTGTAAGTAGCTTCGTTTTGACGAGACGCCCAACCCAACCCTCTACGAAAATTCTCGGTAGTGGTAGTTAATAAATTGCGCATGATAATAATAATAATAGTCCGGGAGGTAGCGTTGCATTTTAGGTAGTAATTTTACGCCGATCGACTGTTATCTTTTTCGATACGTATGTTATTACTAATAACTAAACCAAGCGTCAGCTGACGCACCCGCGGTGGGTGTAGTTGTAAGAGGCCGCGAAACGTGAAAAAAAAAGAATTAAATAAAGTCATAGTACGCCGGCTGTTTTTTTTTTATAAATAGTTGACATGTTGATGGTGTGAATAGTAACACACAATAATATAATTAGAAGTATTAAACACACGTTGATCATTTTAAAGGATTTCTTGGGTATTAAAGTTATATGCGAATACAAGTTTTCTGACAAATATGATGATGGTACTTAGAAAAATGACAACGCGCCCTTAAAATATACGTTTGCTTAAAAGTTTTTTTAAAAAAAATATACTGTACAATTTCGAAATTGTCCATCTAGGCATGTGTATCTGTTTTTAAATTATTCCTGAACATTCAAAACCAATAAATATTCATTGATTTGGTACTTTTAGTACAGCTCTCAAGAAAAATTAATTTTTAATCAGTATTGTGACGTCATTCAACGTTCATGAACAGCAATGGCGTCGCAATTCTGCTCGATAAATATGGCGAATTTTGCGCAAGAGAACTTACAAGTAGTAGTTACTAAAATATGCGTCTTTAAAGTACATACTACTTGACAAAAGTAACCGTGTAGTAGCAGCCACTAAAAATATTTCCTTCAAAGTTATAGTTGCTACAAAGTAGTATATGGGACCAATCGGTCCACGCCGCTGTAACTTTAAAGTTGTGCAGGTTCGTTAAAACTACCATGAAGTAGCACTTAACTGCAAGGTTCCCGGTGCCACTTCAAAGTTACACGTGGAACTTAACCTAAAATTAACACATATGATTGCGGTTAGTGGAAGTGAATTATTGTAAAAATGGATTCTTTCAAAGGTGTGGCTACGAAAGAGAAGAATGGGGAAATGGGACAACAACAAAGTATTGTACTGGCCGCACAACTTAAATCATTCACGAAGGGAGACATTAAGATGCAATTCCGGCAGTGCCCCAGAGGAGAGTTGGGTAGATTATTCGTGCATCTTAAAATTATCGAATATTAACAACTTTAAAGATGCTTTACAGATCGAAAAACAAGTAATCGGCCTTAACATATGCAGTAGATCATTGATTGAACTGTGGGTTACTCTATGCAATAAAGACCATTCTCTAAGCTGTTGCAAGAATGAAATTTTTGACGAAAATGCTATTATTTTGTCTTTATAGTCTTCGTCAATGTCATATTTAGGGACAAATAACTCATCATAGCCATAATATTGTCGATTTCATCTTCACAATTTTCAACAAATTTCACATCATCTTCGTTATAGTTATTATTTCCGATTTCACATCTACTTACTTCTGGTTCTGCTTGACAGGCTTGTCCACAGTCGTTTGAACTGATGACACTGATGCTTTTGCAATAGTTATATTTTTCCTGTGGCCATAATGTAAGGAAATGTCGCCATTACAACTAAGAGCGTTCAGCTGAAGCCTCAGTGTTCGATAAAATGTCGACGAATGTCTATAGGCTTTCTGTTGCGACGAATTTTTTTTTCAGACGCCATGAATTCGAACGCAGTTTCATTTCACAGACACGAGCGATCCTTATTGGTGAGTGCCTTTATTATTAAAGTCGATGAAGTGAAACTTACCTTGTAGCAATTTTTTTAAAGTAACTTCAACTATGTAGTCGCTCTGAGTTTATACGGAATGTGAAAATTACCTGTAAGTAACATCTCCGAGTAGCAAGAACGCCGAAATTACTATAAATATTACTAAACAGTTCCGTAACTTTGAAGTAATTAATACATGTTCCGATAACGTAGCAAAAACTTTGAGCATAACATTCAAGGAGTGCTAACTTTAAAGTCACACTTCAGTAATACGAGATGGTTATGGCCACTATCGTTTTCTACTTTAAAGTTCTAATAACTATAAAGTAATCTTATTTAGTAGCCGTGTGGTTCCGAATACGTTAAGAGCTACCAAGAAGTTATGGGACCATAGAGGACCTACTACTAGTAACAGTTACGTGATTGCTACTACTAGGGTCTGAATTGGAGTAAATCTTACTGCTAAGTCAAACATTTAGTAGCAGTTACGTAACAGTTACCGAGTCCAAGTTCCGGTCTCAGTTCCCGTGACTTTGATGCTGCTTGGGTTGAAATAAAATCGTCAGCTGCATCCTGGAGGGGGGATTATGCGTCAGCTACGCGCATGAACTTGTATAAAAATCACTTCAAATAAAGTAATAGTACGCCGGCGGATTTATTTTTTTATAAATAGTTGACATCATACTGAGTTGAAATAAAATCGTCGGCTGCATCTTGGAGGGGGGATTATGCGTCAGCTGCGTGCATGAACTTGTAAGAAAATAACGTCAAATTAGGTAATAGTACGCCTGACGAAAATTAACTACACTCGGATTCAAGAAAGATGATCCCTGCGTCACTACTATATAATTCTATCAAAGAATTATGTCTATATCCGAATAAGAAATAGTATCAACTTGTATAACAAGGATAGCATAAGCGAATGCATGTGTTTTCAGTGCGATGCAAGCACGACATACGTTGCATAGAATTTATTTGAGCAAGACAAAGACGGAGTGATTGCATGCGCTGTATTATTTCATACACTTCCGTTTAGCGGTTTGGCTTTGACATTTCTAGTAGTTTGATCGTTTGATTTCGTTTCACAATTTGTTTGTTGTTTCAATCTTTATTAAACCAGAATGTCACGACGCGGTAAAACATTACGGTCACAAGCTCAAGGACTCGTTTTAAAAATTTATTAGAATATTTCCAGCAAGAGAAGGTTAATGGTGGTCCTCTAATATCCCTTACATCTGTACAACAGGTAAACATTGTGAGATTTAACATTTTACAAATTCTAATGAATATCTTTTAGCGAGTAGCAGATGCATTGAAGGTAGGAGTAGATTCAGTAAAACGTATTAAAGCCCGATCACTAAATAGTCCTGTTCTATCTAGTCCAGGGAAGAAAAGGCTCCATATAAAAGCTAAAACAGACCATTTGGCAGAAAGCTCTAAAATATAATAATAAATTGTATTTATTGTTTGTTTTGTACCCACGTTATTTCTCAATAAAGTTCTATTATCATTTGTATTTTGGCATATGTTAAATTTAGTACATTAAAAGACTGTTGAGTTTATAATACATATTTTTAATAAACGATAAAGGCGATTACCTAACTTAGTTATCTAATTATACATAACCTAAAATTAGATCGATCAATCTAACCGGAAAACGTAGGATCTCATCATTATAATTTCCATGTTCATTTTATAGTTTACAGTACTTATCATGATGGCGAAGTATTGATTTGAATCATACGATATTAAAAAATGACGCAGGGATCATCTTTCTTGAATCCGACTATAGGCTATTGTTTACATAATTAAAAGTAGGAAAAAAAATCTGCTGCGTGTATAATGGTGAAAAGACCTTCATCCGACGCAGTAAACAATGTTATTCGGACCCCCTTCATCAAATGTGCAGGGTGCATCTGAGTTTCATGTTGCTAGGTAGACCATAAGGGATGTACGCATCTCTTTCACATACGCGACAGTTTCGAGTGTACTCTTTGAAAGATCGGACGCAAGTGCAAATATGTTTAAAATTCAACCGTTTTGTGTATTCTGTGGCAAAAAGAAAAAATTATTATCTTTTACGGAAAAAACATTACAAATTAAATAATTAACAAATTAAATAAAAAACAACAAAAATAACTTACGACCATCAATTTTTTTTTTTTTCAAATGGAAACATGTTTTTTATTTAATTTGTTAATTCTGCATCGAATTCTAAGTATGTTTTTCATCTACCATGTCCTATACCCAAACTCAACAGTTATCGAGAAATGTACAATTGAACATATCAATAACTGCATGTTCAATTGTAAATTTCTCGATAACTGTTGAGTTTGGGTATAGGACATGGTACATGAAAAACATACTTAGAATTCGATGCAGAATTAACAAATTAAATAAAAAACATATGTTTCCATTTGAAAAAAAAATTGATGGTCGTAACTTCGGAAGTTCATGCGAGCAGCTGACGCATAATCCCCCCTCCACGAAGCAGCTGACGATTTGAATTCAACTCACTATGATGTCAACTATTTATAAAAAAAAAAGATTCAGCCGGCGTACTATTACTTAAAATTTTAATTTTTTTTACAACTTTCACGGCCCCCCAAACCCAGACCCACCGCTACTTGAGCAGCTGACGATCGGTTGACTGATTAGTTGTACGAGATCAACTACCGATATCAAAATCAGCCGGCTTACTATGACTTTTTCATTTGCAACGCTACCTCCCGGACTATAAGTTTTATTCATAAAAGTATGCGTATTTTATTGGCAATTAAAAGAACGCATTTTTATGGTACAATTTTTTTTTATAGTTTTCCCACTTTTTGCAGAAACTTTTCATATAAATCTTGGTATTTTTTTAATTAAACAAGCAATTAAACATTAAAGTTAATATTACATTAGAACAGGGGTCTCCAAACTTTCCAGCCTTAGGGCCATACTGATTACTCCAGTAAGTTCCGAGGGCCAAAACCATATTATCATTGTTGCCGGTGGTAAAAAGTGAAATAGTCCACTGATGAAAAAAAGTCCGAAAAAGTACGCAACGTTTAAAAAAGGCTGCAAAACGACAACACTGCATATTATTAATTTTCCTGTCATTATCTGTAATTTCTAGATTAGTCGTAGAGTACGAGCCATGAGGAGTAACGTGACACGACATCTGGTGGACACAAGCGGAAATAGGTAGTACCTTCTATCGCTAACAGATGGCGCTAATAGCACGTACAGAATAATCTCGTTGGTTCGAGAAAGTTCTGGTGTCTTCCACTCACTTCTAGATGGCAGTAATTGGAATATATAAGAAGGCTAGTGGCGCAACCACAAGTCAGTTCCTATGACACTGTTGTGAAATAAAATAGTGCGTACCTCCTTAAAACGTGTTTGTGCGTGTTTAAGTTTAAGACATCTTTGTAACAGTATTTTAATTTGAATTGTTGCTTTTGTGTGTGATTTAGTAGTATGGAAAAGAAGCGAAAAATTGATAGTGAATGCAGAAAATTCAAAGATCAGTGAAACATTCAGTATTTCGTAATTGAGTCCAGTAAGAAGGCGCTATGTTTGATTTGCAATGAAAGCATAGCCGTTCTCAAAGAATATAACATTAAACGTCATTATGAAACAAAACATTTTCAAAATTACTCAAAATATACAGGAAGTTTGCGGACAGAAAAATTCGAAGCTATGAAGCGCGGATTGAAATCGCAGCAATCTTCATTTACAAAACTCAAAACTGAACAAGAGGCTGCAACGCGTGCCAGCTTTCGTGTGGCTCTTGAAATTGCAAAACGTGGAAAACCATTCACCGATGGAGAAATGATCAAAGAATGCATAATTGCAGTAGCCGAAGAAATGTGCCCTGAAAAGGTAAATTTATTAAAAAGTGTCAGTATGTCAGCAAACACTGTGGCTCGAAGGGTAGAAAACATCGCTGAAAGTATATCCTCTCAACTGTTCGACAAAAATGGACATGTTGAGTGGTTTTCTTTGGCCTTGGATGAGTCAACGGATGTGTCAGATACTGCTCAGGTGTCGATTTATATTCGAGGAGTAGATAAAAGCTATGAAGTGCATGAAGAACTTCTTGATATGAATAGTATTCATGGCACAACTACTGGTACAGATATTTTTAAAGGAGTTGAAATGGCCATTAATCAAAAGACACTTCGATGGAAAAACTTGATATGTATTACAACTGATGGAGGCAAAAACATGAGTGGGAAAGATAAAGGAGTGGTCGCTCTTGTGTCTCAAAGGTTGTAGAAAATGACGGTGGTTTAAAACCATTAGTCTTACATTGTATCATTCATCAACAGTCTTTGTTCGGAAAATGTTTGGATATGTCTGAAGTTCTGAAACCAGTCATATCAACTGTTAATTTTATCAGATCTTTTGGGCTGAATCACCGACAATTTATTGAAGAGATTGGAGAAAATGACTTACCTTATCATACTGCCGTACGTTGGCTTAGTTGTGAGAAAGTCCTTCAGCGCTTTTTTGAACTTCGAGCAGTGATCGAAATTTTTTTGAATGAAAAGCATCGCCCTCTTACTGAATTACAAAACAACGCATGGCTGTGGAAGTTAGCATTCTATGTTGATTTGACAAAACATGTGAACGAACTGAATTTGAGATTGCAAGGAGAAAACCAGCATCTTCCTGATTTATACACTAATATCAAATCATTCCGGAAGAAATTGATACTGTTTCAATCACAACTACGAAGTAAATGTTTTTCACATTTTAAAACATGTGAAATATTCAGCCACACTACTGAGACTGAGTTTCCTATCGATTTTGCAATCGAAACTTTGAGTGCTTTGAAAATAAATTTTGATACTCGTTTCTCGGACTTTGATGCCATTGCGAATCAAATTAAGATTTTTCAGAATCCTTTTGATACTGACATTGAAACCCTAGCCCCGGAACTTCAAATGGAAATAATTGCTCTACAGTGCAGTGATATAATTAAGAACAAATATCAAAATCATCTTTGTTGGAATTTTATAAGAGTCTTCCACTGACACAATTTGATAATTTGCATAAATTTGCTCGTGGGCTGTTTTCTGTTTTTGGTGCTACTTATTGGTGTGAGAAGACCTTCTCCAAAATGAAGTACACAAAAAATGTTTACAGATCTAAATTAACTGATGAGCATCTTAAATCTCTTTTAATAATTGGTACAAGTAAAATTAGTCCACAACTACAAACTATTGTCAGTGGAAAATCTCAATTACACAAATCTCATTAGTATTTCATATGTCATTATGCTTGTTATAAGTTATGTTTTTATTTAAAATGTATAAAATGTTAGTTGGATTCATTTCAATAATTTGTTAGTTATTATATACTGAAGTAAAATTTTCTGTATATTATACATGTCTTTACTCATTACAATTCTGTGTTTCTTTATCCAACTTATCACAAAAACAATAACAATAAGCCTACAACAATGTTATGAGTAGTTAGCCCATGACCATATCAATGTAGATGTCATATTAATAATTATTCAACATAAAATTAGAATACTTCAGTAAACTAAATTTAATTTGCTATAAAAAATATGTTCTCTAAAAGGAGTTTTCAAGTATGCTAGCTCTCCGCGGGCCGGACAAAATCTGTCCGCGGGCCGTAGTTTGGAGACCCCTGCATTAGAACTATAAAAAAACATTTTTCGGTCTTGTAGTCGAACATTTAATAAAACATATAAAAATCTTAAGTTTTTTTATCTTAAATGACTAAATACTAGTTTTTTTTATCCACCAAAAGGGATTTCGATACAATCAAAATTTTTTATAAAGAATAAGTTTTTCTCCTAAAACTCATAGTAAAATATTTTACACACTATGTGTGGTAAAACAAAAAAAATATATATAGTGGAGTTGAAGAAAAATTAAAACTTTCAGCTATTCAAGCCTGATGATTCTAAGCAAATCATGAGATATCTAAATAAATACATTAGTTTATTCATAATAGTGTGATATATAAAACTAACATGAAATTAGTAATGGATCCCTAATAACGATTATATCTTACCTGCAAAAGTATTGCTGCTAGTTCCGAAGGCTGGTTTTGTAGTAGTTCCACCGAATATATTTCCGCTGCTGCTAGTATTGCTAAACATTCCTCCTAATGCCGGCGTGGAGAATATGGAACCGGTGGGATTGTTGACGCTTGGAACGTTGAATATATTCGTCGGTTTGGGCGTGCCCAACGATGTTTCTGACGGTGTAGTTGCAACGGGACTCGCAGTACTATCGAACAAGTTCGTGAAGGTACCCTTGCCGTTGTCCGTATTCAAAGTGAACGTAAATTTGGAAAAACTGTCGTTGCCCGTGGTCGGTTTTAATTTCACGTCGGAACTCTGATTGTTGCCAAAGGCCAAGCCGGCCTTCACCGATGGTGGAGTGGAAAAAATGCCACCGGCAGTAGTGTTCGTCTTCATAGTGTTTCCAAATAAAGAGGGCTTAATCAGAAGATCTTTGAGAGTGTCCTCCTTTTTGCCTCCGTCCTTAATGACAGTAGGGGAACTTGTCGTGCTCATAAAGGATGTGTTTCGAGCTTGATCCAAACTGGAACTGTGCAATACATAATTCGGTAAGATAAAGTGCATTTATATTGTTACATTTATATTGGACATAGGAAATATGTAAATGAAAGTATGGAGAAAAAATGTTTCAAATAAAATGGTTCTGTCGTGAAGGGGTTAAATGCAGCCGATATTTTATTTTCAATTCTAAGCAGATTCTCAAGGTCGACTTGTAAAGCAAATACAGTAAATCTTCGCTAATCCGAACTCCAATAATCCGGATTTCCCAGTAATCCGATGTAACAGTTATAAATACCTGTTATTATGATTCAGTAACAATCATTGTCGGGATGTGACAAGTAACATGTGCAATCACGGAGGTTTTGACGCGTCTACATTCCTGCGCTTCTTTTTTGTCATTTGACAGGCGCATATAAACGATATCGGGCAAATTCTAGTCCTTGTTTGAATGGTAAAGCCTAATAAGACACTAAGGTGAGCTCAATTTTTAATAATATCATTTAATTAAAATCTCAAATCATCATGCTTCATGATGATAGTAAGTAATGCACCTGTTGATTATTGTTTTGTAATTTCACAAGCGTTATTTCTAATGCATGTATTTGTAACCTCAAAAGCACATGTTCATTGTTACTACGATTTGTTATAGGCTGATAGAAAAAGAAATGGTATAGAGATAATTTTGTAAGGAGGATCCCTGTTGTGTGGAAATCCTTGATACCATTTTAAACAAGCAGTGCAAGTAACGATATTAGCAGAATATATGTAACCGGCAAATGAACCGATAGAAGTGAAATATTTAGGAACGTGTTCTCAAGACAGTGTGCTAGTTGTTAGACCAAAGATGCAGTCATATGATGTATTATGAATAGGCGACAACATCTCAATATGTGCGACAGAGTGCAGTTTGTACAGTGAGAGGCCAGGCGTAGTTGGGACATGTTATAACCCTACATTTACATATGCTAGTGAACAGAAAAACCAGGCGTAGCTGAGACATATTACAACCCTACATTACATATGGCAGCGAACAGAAAAGCAAGGCGAAGCTAAGAATATTGTACCTGTACAAGGCCAATGTTTACTCGTGCAAGATCAACAACGGTTTACAGATGTGTAACAGTGTGAAGCAGAACAACAGACTTCAACCTACAAGATTCAACGAGACCTTCACGTGTGCAGATTGTATAAGCTAAGTAGTTTTAACTGTAATCTATTTATTTAATGCAAAGACTCCAAGATACTGTAACTAATTAAGAACGTTTAGCTTTGTTGTTCGGAGATTCTTTGAAAGAACTCTGAATTAACCTATCTTTAGCATCGGTGTCAGATAGAGCTTGGTTGTATTTTAGAAGCTTTGTAGTTAATTGTATTTGTCTTAAGTATTAGGCACATTATAACACCTAATGTGAGTTTCTTATAAGCCTAAAGAGAAATATCGAATAGCAGTTCCGAATCAGGTCATGTTTATTTAAGATTATTGAGTTTATTAAGTGACTACCTGTTGACAGTCTTTGTGTGTGTGTGTGTTATACAATTGATGTTTTTTTATTCATATACATATTTTTATTATTAATTATACACTTAAATTAGATCTTGTGTGTTTGATTGATATTGCTATAAGTCCTAATCCTAGTTTTCATGTTTTTGTGTATTAAAAAGCATGTGGCGCTTATAGACGACCCATGACCTTTCGCACCGACTAAAGAGTTACAGGGGCATCGTTTTTGACTTTTGCTCTAATTATTGAGCAAGTTCACTGACATATTAAAGTGACATCCTTTTTATTGGACCAAAACATCTTCTAGTCAATAACAGGGGAGGTTACACCGAACGAAATTGAAATATAGCACATTTACACTGTGTATCGCTTAATCCGGTTTGCTTATGATTCAGTAATCCGAATCATCCATTGCGCAGTTTGCCATGTACGTCGCAGCGCCA
Source organism: Amphimallon solstitiale (assembly GCA_963170755.1). NCBI lineage: Eukaryota > Metazoa > Arthropoda > Insecta > Coleoptera > Scarabaeidae > Amphimallon > Amphimallon solstitiale. Next base: position 1,429,540 of record OY720675.1, read on the forward strand.
CCTCGTATAAGACGGTGATTCCACCGATAGTTAAAAAGCATCATGGCGCCAAAGAGGCCGGACAAAACATTAACTCTAGCGGAAAAACATAAGGTATTACAAAAATTACGGCGTGGTGTGTGTTTAGGAATAAATGTTGGTTGATAATTATGGATTTGGTACTTCGACCATTTTGGGATATTAAAAAGAAATCTGAGCAAATAACGAGGTGTGTATGTTCGCATGAATTGCTGTATAATTTATTAACGTTGTGGTCGTTATGTAGCTACATTGGAAACTGCTTTTCTGCACCGGGACGTAAGAAAGCTTTGAGAAAAGGAGAAACCCCAAGGAAACTGAATTCTATATAGCTGGTTTCTTCAACAACGCGAAAAAACATGTAACTATTACATCTCACATGTTAAGAGAAAAAGCGATACAACTTTACGCAAAATATTACGGCGATAACAAGTTCAACGCTAGCCGAGGTTGGCTAAATACACTCAAGAAGGAACATGGTATTCGTTATCTCAAAGTTAATGGGGAGAAATTATATTCAGATGTTGTCAAACCGTTTCTTCAAAAATTAGCGAACAAAATTAGGGAGATATTGGCAAATCAATAAATCCGAGAGCATCAAAGAATTGTGCCATTCCAGTTGAATATCACGCTGCCAAGAATGCGTGGATGACATCATCAGCTTTATTCATCAAATGGTTTCGCGAATCTTTTGTCGAACAAGTGAGAATATTTCAGAACGACAGTAATATGAGTGGCAACGCACTTTTATTAATTGATAATACCCCTCATACAACCGATGGATCAAAATGCCATTCTACTGACTAAAATGTATTACCACAAGAGCCTCTTGTGGTAATGTTTTTTTGTCATTTGAAGAAAGCGATATTTCTAACATTCTAGAAAATATGAATTTAAAGGATGACGTCCGTGTTTCTGCTAGCTAGTTCTTGGGACAAAGTGACTCCTGACGCAATTCAGAAATGTTGGCAAAAATTTTTTTTTTTCTTCAGACAATGACGCGTCAGACTCCGATTGAGATTCCGAAGATCCGGTTCCATTGTCTCTACTTAATGAAAGAAGTAAATCAGTCAGCGATGACCATAGTGAAATTGCCGAAATTAACAATAAGCTGCAAAACGTTACCACTGAGAGTAACCAACTGACGAAATCAGAGATCTGTGAATGGATAGTGATAAGAGCGAACCGGAAGAGGAAGTTTAAGGATTGATCCAAAAGTGAAACAATAAGGCAAGTCATTATTTAACTGAGTAAATAAAATACGTAAACTTCGTTTCGCCAAACTTTGGCTTCATCAGGTGATGAGTAACTGAATATACAAAATTATTACAACATAATATACATATAGTGTCACAAAAGCATGGGATATGAGTGGGGGTATTTTATAAACTATAGCATTGTAAATACCCCTACTCATATCCCATGCTTTTGTGACACTATATGTATATTATGTTGTAATAATTTTGTATATTCAGTTACTCATCACCTGATGAAGCCAAAGTTTGGCGAAACGATATTGTAGTGATATTATTAAATAATTTTTGAAACCAAGTTTACGTATTTTATTTATTCAGTTAAATATTGAGTTTCAACATGTATCAGCCTCATCAATTAACTAACTCATTATTTCAGTACATGCATTATAGTGAGGAAAATGATGCTGAATTTAAAATTTTGGTTTTTGTCTTATATTCTCCTTACTCTGTATGTACGACGACATCATAACGTATTTTAGTTTGTATTTAGAATTATGGGTATTCGTTTTTCGTAACATTTTCTATATGTTAGTTTGTATTTGAGTTTATAAATCCCTACAATACATATGTTTGGTATTGTTTTTTAACTTTTATTTAAAAGTTTCCATAATCCCGACGTTTCACTATTTCGGATTGCCTCGTATTATTAATTGATCCGGATTAGCGAAGCTTTACTGTAAATGCCTACAGTTTATTTACTAAAATAAAAGTTCTAATTATATAGGATAAGATCTTTAAAAAATAAAATAAGGGCAAAAAGCACCAAGAACAAATTCAAATGTAGAAAATGGTACCAATATTGTTATTAGAGCAAAATATACTAATTTAGATCAAATGCACTAGCAAATATGATGCCAACTTTGTACAATAAATCCTTAAACACCGTTTAGATAACCGGCGTATGACTTTGCAATGAAAAACGTCGGTTAGATATAATCAATGATTAGTTAACCGAGCATTTTAATCGGTGTTGGAAAAATCTGCCCAGATTCTATTAAATTGTCAATCATTAATTAGATTGTAACGGTTCAAAAATCACAGGGATAATTACGTTTGTCTTTCTAAATGTTTGTATAATAATAATAATAATCTATGAATAAATATTTGCAGTTATCTGTAATTTAGATTAAATAATAATTAAATAATCCTAATAATATTTTAGGTCGCTTGTGATTTTTTTTCTTATTAATTTTTAACATTTGAAATTGTAATGAAGTTTTTCTTTGTCGATATTGTTCTTCTTTACCAGCTTTTTCCCTCGAAAAAGACCAATTGTCATCTCTGTGGCGCATATGATTGATTCGTCTTATCTTTATCGTCTTGGTAACAAGCATGGTGCACCGTGTGGTTAGCTTTTGAATTTTCATTCTATTACTTGGGATAGATTTTATATCTATGAACATCGTCGTTTGGCAGACTTTATTGGATGAAATTCTGTATTTGGAAATTTCGCATTGGTTATTGGATTTGTTCGAAATTGCAATTTCCTGTTAACGGCCTTGCCGGAGTTTGTTGGATAATCCACGAGTGGGCCATGTTTTACGACCATCCAAGTGTGTACGTTTATTCAAATGGCCATTAGAACGTTTTCTTTAAGTCAGGTATTATATTGTAATGAAGTAAGCTTCACAAAAAAATGAAAGAAAGAAAAACAAATATTGACGCGACGACGATAAAAACACACCCATAAATCATCGACATGTGTGTACTGGAAAGGCGGCATTTCTCTAGAAGGCTCCTGGCCTATCCAGTAAGAGCACGAAGTTTCTGGTAACTTCTATCCCTTTTTACGATGCCGATATAAGAACAGCTGGAGCCGGATTTCATTCATTGATTCAGAAGTATTCGTACGATACAAAATAAATATAGTGCAGTTTTTATAGACATAAATATTACCGTGTCATATAAATAGAAGTGATATAAATACGGTAGTGTGATATAAATATACGGACTTTAGTAGTAGTAAATAAATACGTGTGTTAATTTTAATTTATTGTAACGAAATGTGTTTACATTAAATAAAAGAATCAGATCTCTCGGCGCGATAAAAACGAAATTGTCACACGCACAAAAAAGAGACCATAAATTATCTCTCTCGGCTGGTAAATATCGTAAATGCAGTGAGTCATCTCACAGATGTGCGACGTAAGCAACGAAAGGTCTAGATTACCTCCAGTATATTGCCGAATTTACTAGTACTGTTCGAGAACATTTCATGCATGGTATATAAGGCGACTGAGTCACCGGGATTTAATTCATTACGGGATTCATTGATTGCGGAGAAGTAATCGCGGAGTAGTTCGGGATAAAGAAGTGGTCTCGCGGGATCGAGTGCGAAGAAATAAATAGTGGTAGCCAAATAAATAAATATAGTAGTGCCGTCTTATATAAATAGAACTGTTATGTAAATAAATACGGACAGAGATATTAGTAATAGACATAAATAAATACCTGTGATAATTAAATTGTAGTAGTTTAAGTGTGTTACGTTAGTTTTATATTTTTGTATTGTTATATAATTTTAAGTATATAAATATACAGACTGTTTTAAATAAATAATTGCACGAGTTGTTTATTGGAACCCGAAAACGTAACATTATTAATAGTAGTTTTAAGTGCATTACATTTATTTTACATTTTTATGTTTTGATTAGTTTTATATTTTTATATTGTAATTAATTTTAAGTGTACGAATATACAGACTGTTTTAAATAAATAAATTGCACGAGTTGTTTATTTCGAACCCGAAAACGTTACAATATTTACTTACTTAAAATTGTTAATTTCTCATTTTCATTGTACCACGCGTTGATTTTTCTTTTGACATTTTTCTTATGCGAGAACTAATTACTCTTTCCATTTGGGGAAAACGTAGGAAGTAAGAAAGTGATAGGCAGGATTTTATACCATGAAGTAATAAGTATTAGCAGTGTGAAATGGTAGAGATTTATTACCCTTGGTTATACACCGAGCAACAATTGGAATTGTAAAGTTGGAAATGTTTTACGATTAACAAAAATACAATAAACGTTTGTCCTGTTGCTTGTCGTCTAACTCTAACGAAATAATTCGTTTTGCACTTCCCTATTTTGGAGGACCAAAGATCAATATGCATATTGCTAATTACAAAAGCTTGAATGATATTAAATTGGACCAATTGGACGCCCGAAATAATAATTAAATTCGACATCTTACCTAGAACTGACGAGGTTACTACTGAAAGCGGTCATGTCGCTCTTGGGAGTGCCGAAAACGGAGCTGCCTTGAGGTGTGCCGAACACGGAGCCGACTGATGATTGGCTCTCTGATTTCTTTGTCTGGTTAATGGCCGTTTTCCTTTGTGTCGATTTACTATCGGATAAAATCTCTTGTAACAAAACGTCGTCTTTCTTGCACTCCTCACAATCGCAATCCTTCAACTGCCTGTAAGACATAAATTTCGGAGGGAGACCCAGCTTTTTCGCTTCTTCCTCTTCCTCCGGTGTCACCTTCGTTTCGAATACAATTTCCACATCGGAATCGTCAGATTTCATCCCACCAGCAGATCCTGGAAACAGTATCGGTAATTGCTAATCGTTAATATACCGGGCTCTTTTTTTATCATTACACATAGCATTTTCCCTATGTGTAATGATAAAAAAAAATTGTCAATGCATTAGCGATATAGTCACTGTATAGTAGACAACCAGTTATACACCAATGAAGAATTTACGTATAGCATACCTTAATTTTTAAATCAGGTTGCCATGACGGGAAAAACATTTTTTATGTCTAATATTTCTGCATTTTTATTCAAACATAAATTAAGGGGGCGTTTGAATCATAGAAAACAATATAATTTTACAATTATGCAAATGTCGGTTATAAAATCATTAAATGTTTATTTTATTGTATGTAATAAGTGATAATATCCTTCTACGTATGGTATAGGGGTTTAATTTACACAAATTCTTTTTATAAATTTTTTATTTCAATTTTATCAAAGGAACCCCTTAACCGTATAACGCGTGTTTCGTAGAAGAGAAATATAACAGAAATTTTGACAATGATGTATTAGTTTTGTTTATTTGCATATTTTAAATAATTAGTAAAGAACGGCCATATTTGTATTTTGTACCTTGCAAGATTCCCTAAGAGAGGGCGCGGATCCGAAAATACTGTAGTGTGACTGGTTATCTAAGGAAATTAACAGATAATCATAAATATCTAAGTTATTTAAAATGATTTAATAGTGATCATATACCTATTTGTTATTTCAAAAAAATTCTGTCAATTCAATTATTTGTATATTTGAGATGATGAGTTCTGATATAACGGGCGACATCTTTAGGAATAAAATGTTGTTATTTTTTGACAGTAACGAAATTACTTATGTTTTCTGTGATTCAAACGCCCCCTTAAATACATTTTATTAAAAATAGATAATTTATTTATAAATCATGGATAAATACAACAGAAATGAAAAGGTGGCAATAGTAATGTGGTACCAGAAAAATAATAGTTTAAGGCAAGTTAGAGACATGTTTTCCGTCAATTATCCAGACAGGCCTATACCTTGTGCAAAAACAATTCTGAACTTTTTTAAAAAATTTCAAGAAGATGGTTGTATTCTAAATTCTCACAAAAAAAGGAATAGAACCAATCATGTTCGAACAGAAGACATGAAATTAAATATCCTGTGTTACGTAGAGGAACGGTCTGTAGGATCGCTTTTAGATGTAGCTAAACATTTTGGAGTATCGTACAGTTCGGTATACAAAACTCTGAAAGAATTTAAATATAGGCCATACAAAATATCAAATCATCAAGAGCTTTTCGAAGAGGATAAGATAAAACGAACTGAGTTTTGTGAAATAATGTTTAACATGTTAAATGAAAACCAAGAAATTTTAAATAAAATAATTTTTACTGATGAGGCTACATTTACCGTAAACGGTGAAGTCAACTCTCAGAACTTTCGGTTTGTACCCTATATTTATCCATGAAAAATTATTAAATTTCCTATCCATTAATCCATTAGGTACTGGTCCCGTACAAATCCTCACGCTCAAAACCTGACCCGAACACAGTACCCTCAAAAAGTTAATGTCTGGATTGGAATAATAAGCGATAGACTTATTGGCCCATTTTTTATTGACGGTAACCTCACTGCAGTGAAATATTTGAATTTGTTGAGAGACCATATCATTCCATCAATTGAGATGATGAATGTTGATGAACCCTGGTTCCAAATGGATGGGGCCCCGCCACATTCTACTAACGCTATCAGGAATTTTTTAAATAACTTATTTCAAAGACGGTGGATTGGTAGATTTGGTCCCATACTATGGCCTCCAAGATCCGCTGATTTATCTCCAAATGACTATTTTCTTTGGGGTTACCTAAAAAGTAAAATTTACAACAATGTACGAATACGCAACTTGAATGAACTAAAAGAGCGTATACGTACTGCATGTAATGGAATAAGGCCAGAATTTATTAGAAATACACTTCGTTGCTTTCAAGATCGCCTTGCTTATTGCCTTGAAAGACAAGGTGGACATTTCGAGAACTTGTTATGACATTAGACTTCACATTTAAATTCGTTTACTTGTTATAATAAACTAATTATTTTGTTCCAAGTGATATTCTGCATTTTCTTTATTGAAAACATAACCTAATTCTTCTAAGCTTTATTTTGCTCTGTATCGCCCAGTGTTACCAGTACAAGTATTATTGCCGAATCAAATACTTTCGCGCTAAATTTTAACAGTTTCGTAATAAATGTAAAAGATTTTATGTACGCTGCAAAGTTTAATTTTTCCGTACAAATAATTTATGGTAGAAGTAAGAGAAACGGATCTCCAGAATATTATTTTATTTGTATCGGCCAGTGGTAAATGGCGGGAAATCCTTAATGTAGCAATTATGATGTTGACGACGTGATATATTTCGAATTTTAAAATTGTAAGAAAAATTGTATAAAATTAGTTATTCACGATATAATTGTTAAAAGTGCTATTTTATTTTGCGAGTATGATTTGCGACACGAGGGTGATTAGGAACTGGAGCAATTTAAAATAAGCAAAATAAAATAACATTTTAACACGTGTATCGTACAGTGTTTCTGCTACAAACTCAATTTTTATTTTAAAATTTTAATAAAAAGTTTAACGAAAATTGACTGATAAAAATCTTATGACAGCTCACTGTTCCTGCTTGTCAAAATACGAGTGTATAACTGGTTGTCTACTATACAGTGACTATATCGCTAATGCATTGACAATTTTTTTTTATCATTACACATAGGGAAAATGCTATGTGTAATGATAAAAAAAGAGCCCGGTATAATAATAAAGCCTTTCCGGGAACTTACCAAGATCGACGTTATTTAGAGCGGCGTCGATAGCTTTCTTGAAGTCCTGGGCGATTTCCGCATTCTTGAACTTCAGACAAAACTGTTTGAGTTGTATTTCACTTTCGGAGTAATCCGGCGCACAGAACAGCCAGTTCTTGTCATCTTTCAGCGTGTACGTGATGTCCTTCGTCAGCATGTGATTGAGGCACACCTTCAAGACCTGTTCCCTTCGCATCACTACTCTGTAAAAATTTTCACGTACACAAATATACTCAGCGTCAACATGAACAGTCCAACGAAGAAAACAAAGTAAAACACAATCATATGTTGTTAGGCATAGAGGTGGGCAGCAAAAATATGACTGAAGACTTTCATTAACTTGACAATACTTTGACAATTTGTCAAAATTTGCAAAAGAGACATCTACTGCATATATCTTGTATTAAAAATTATACCGAGAGATTCAAAAAGAAATATTACTATTCTATAATATATTTACATTTAATTAATAAATACTTGGCTATTCTGTTTAGTAGGCAAGCATCATAATATAACAGATATGTATTGCTTTTAACGCCAAACGGTAATTATGACAAATATCAAAATACAGTCGAAAGCAAAAAAAAGTAGACAAAAATACAGGTTTCTGTTATAGACTTTCTCAAAATGATTAGTGTGATAGCGACTTCAAAGTTACTTGTCAAAATTTGGTTATCTATCAAAATTGACAACCTTACAGTTGATATTAAACTATTATCAAAATGCTTTCCATAAATGAAGATAATAAAGTCAGTGTTATTGCAGATTTGAGTAACGGTTTCAAAATACGTGAAATTGTGGAAAGGAAATAATATGTTATGGGAAATAGAAGGAAACTTAAATTCAGAGGCTTATATCAACATTCTAAGTATGTAATGTGATGTTGCCTTCAGTGGAGCTATTTTTTCCAAATCGCAATTTTATAATTCAACAGGATAACTGCCCATTCGTACATCGGACAGAGTGAAAACATGGTTCAGAGAAAATAACATCAACGTGTTGGATTTTCCGCCAAGAAGTCCTGATTTAAATATTATTGAAAATGTGTCTGATAATCAAAGAAATAAAGAAATTAAATCGAAGACCTTAAAATAGACAAGAACTGGTAGAAATAGTTCACACAGCATGGAAGAATGTAAATCAAAATATTTGTACCAACCTTTATAACTCTATTCCAAATAGATTGCAAGAAGTTATAAACAAAAACTGTTCTATAACCAGATATTAAAGCATATATTTCTTCATGATGTTTTTTAATTATTATTTTGATTTGTATTATTCAGATAGAAGACGTTTTGATAATTATTTGATTCGCCATAGAATAATGACTTGACACTAATGACAAGTAAATAAAGCCAGGTTTACAAAGTACGAGATTTCTTGTCTACTTTTTTTTGCTTTCGACTGTATGTATGATTATTATTATAATGGCAGTCTTGATATGGCATTTGTAGGTTATATTATATGACAAGTAAAATTTTGCAACATCCTGGCTTATTGGCACATGTCAGTTGCTAAAGCAAGTCTTACCAAAAAGTAAAGAACAAGTGACAAATCCAAAGAAAATATTTAGTATTATGCAAAATTGTTGACTATGACAGAGCTGCTTTAAAAATACAATTATTGGGTTGGTACATATATAATTAATTATTTTATTCAATAATTTCATTTATATCTTTACGCAAAGGTATAAACCACCAACTATACAGGGTGGCTGACAAAAAACACCCCAAGCCGTAGCTCCGTTATTTACTATCCGATTTTAAAAAACAAAATATCAAATGAAATGGTTAAGTAAATACTATCAATTAACGTAATCGAAATATTATTAGGAACAAAAAGTTTGAACATGCGATAGTCAATTTTTTTTTTTAAATGGCAACGTATATTTTTAATTAATGTTTCGGATAAAGAATGTTTTCCTAATTTTGATGATGTATAACACGTCAATTTTCAACATAAATTTCAAGTGTGCCGTGGTTAATATCATTTTATTGGAATGGAAATTTTACAAATAAATACGAAACTTATCTACAAATATTGTTCAAATTGTCTGCCGCCTTGTTGAAGACATAGTTGACACCTTCTAATTACTCCATTAGTGGCGTTGAGTATAAAATTAGGAGGTATTTCGCGGCAAGAATTCAGAATTCTTTGCCGTAAAATGTCTATATTTTCCGGACTAGTAAAATAAACCTGATCTTGAAGATAGCCTCATAACCAAAAATCCAGCGGCGTAAGGTCGGGCGAACGAGCGGGCCATTGAATTGGTCCATTGGTCCCTATCCACCTCTCAGCAAATGTCGCATTTAACCATTCAACATTTATTAAAGCATTATGAGGAGGGGCGCCATCTTGCTGAAAGTACATTCTGTTTAGCTCGGCAATTGGCAAATCATCTAAAAAGTTTCTAATGTTTTCACGCAATAGTTGATGGTATTTTGCTTGATTTAAGATGCCATCTATGAAAAATGGGCCAATTAATCGATCACCCCAAAGACCGCACCATACATTTAAACTGAATCTTTGCTGAAAATTATTCTCAATTATAATTCTTGGGTTTTCTTGGCTCCAACATCGATTGTTCTTTCTGATAAAAATGCCATTACTACTGAAACTGCATTCGTCCGACCAAATAATTTTTCGATAAAAATTACGATCTCGTTGTGTAACATTTAAGAAAAAGTTGCAAAATTGCATTCTTCGACCATGATCATTTTCCAATAGTGCTTGTACTTTTTGAGAGATGTATGGTATGAACTTGTGCTTTTTGAGTATCGCTTGTGTTGTTTGGTGCGATACGCCGACCTCATTTGCAATTCTCCGAGTAGAAGTCCATGGATTTTCTTCCACGCATAAAAGAACATCCAATTCTGTATTTTCCTTAAACTGTCGACTCTTACTTTTTGGCATTTTGAAGGCTCCATATTTTCTTAAATTCTGTTCGATTCTTCCAAATTTACGACGGTCTGGAACCTCTCTTGTCGGATAACGATAACTGTAGAGTCTCACAGCTTCAGCACTATTTCGATTACATTCAAAGTATACTTGCAACATGTCGGTCAGTTGATTGCTATCCATGTTAATGATGAATTAAACTCACAGAAAGAATCAGAACGTTGAACTAATGTCACACCGATACACAAATGTCACAATGACAGTATTTATTAACATTTACATTCTAATTGACAGTATTTATTACTTGATGCATTTGATTGCTATCCACGGCACACTTGAAACTTATGTTGAAAAATTGACGTGTTATACATCATCAAAATCAGGAAAACATTCTTTATCCGAAACATTAATTAAAAATATACGTTGCCATTTAAAAAAAAAATTGACTATCGCATGTTCAAACTTTTTGTTCCTAATAATATTTTGAATACGCCAATTGATAGTATTTACTTAACCATTTTATTTTATATTTCGTTTTTTTTAAAATCGGATAGTAAATAACGGAGCTACGGCTTGGGGCGTTTTTTGGCAGCCATCCTGTATATGAAACTGATGATTTAGCAGAGAAGTATGGGTCAACTTCCGCCCTACCACTGCATATTTTACCCCATAGAACTAGTGTGAGGATAACAAAAATATATTATAATAATAATTTCTGGAAAATATTGTAGAAAAGTGAATGAATGCATAAAACTGTGGAAAGAGGCATTAACACAAGAACCCCAGACATTTGGGCAAATAGCATTAACCACTGTGAAAATGAAATTAAAAATGGTGGGATAGAGAAATAGGTTTTGAAAAACGCGATTTTATAATTAATGTAAATGACTGATTCAGAAGACAGCGTAAATGATGAAAAAAAAACTAGCATTTCAACTTAATATTATTTTCTTTTTATGTTATGAGTTTTTTTAATCACTAATATGTATAATAATATACAGTGTGGAAATAAAGTAACAGATAGAGGGCATTAACTTGGTTAATATTCATTTTTTGAAAAAAATCTCGAAGGGGTATAGCGATATTAACTAAAGGGAATATTTTCATCGCATTTTTAGTTTCTGACTTCATTTGTTTTTCATGATATGACGTCACCGACTTTTTTTTTAAATGACAACCTCTATTTTTTTAATTGATTTCGATAATATGTATTTTCAATTCAATTATAAAATTCTTGAAATGTTATATTTGAAAAAATTGAGAAAAAGAGTCTTAAATTTCAAATATTAAAAATTCATTAAACGAATTTAGTCACATAAGTTTGATGGAAAAGTTGACGGCAAATTGGTTTTTATTATAAAAATGGCTTTTATTGTATATAATATAAAAATATTGAAAAACCGAATTACAAATTTCCTGTCTACTCTATTCAAAGTTAATATTCACATTAAAACTAAATTCATTAACCAGGAAAAAAAATCGAACGATAACATCACACAAAAACAAGCACAGAAATAACACTTTTTACACTACATTTCCATTAAGTGTTCAAAATGACGACCCTGTACCATCCGACAGTACCCAAGAAGATTATAAAACTCATTTATTCTGTCAGCCGCAACTAATTGTTTTTTGTTTTAGGCACCGGTAATTAAATTTATTTTGCCAATATAATGAATTTTTAATATTTGAACTTCAAGACTCCTTTTCTCAATTTTTTTCAAATATATCATTTTCAACATTTTATACCGTTGGATAGGAAATTGAAAGTGCTATCGAAATCAATTAAAAAAATTACAGGTTGTCATTTAAAAAAAAAAAGTCGATGAAGTCATAACATGAAAAACAAATAAAGTAAAAAACTAAAAATACGATGAAAATATTCCTTTTAGTTTAAATCGCTATACCCCTTCGAGATTTTTTTCAAAAAATGAATATTACCCAAATTAATGCTTCTACCGTTACTGTATTTCCACACTGTATAGTGTTGTGTATATTATTTTTGTGAATGTAGTCTAAAATAAATAAACTCACATGTATTTAGAATTTGTTTATATTTTTTTGTAGACGGGTCAATCCAATTCAGATCGCCCAAGGCAATGTTGTTCAACATTGTCTTGGCTTGAGTTCTCTGTAGTCACAAAACACTGTTTGAAAAAATGTTATAACCCATAATTTTTTTCTGGCAGCCATTTTTAAAATGGCGGTTGGGCAAATTTTTAAGAAAAACGTGGTTTGAGAAAAGGTTAATTGCTAAGCTATTTTAAAATATATCAGAATAATTCAAAAATCAGTGTGTTCAGCATGAAATGAACTTCAGGCATACATTGAAAAATTGCAGCTGGCAAGTAGTTACAACTGAAGTTTCAAATCTAAATACATAGAAAAACATTATTATGTATATACTGTACGCAAGTGTAGTACAACAAATATGTCTGTCTAAGTTAAGTTTAGAATTAGAACTCTTACCTATTGGTATCACCACAGCCCATTGTTATTTAAAAGTAGAAATATTTGATAATTTATTGTTTGTAATGATTTAAACATCATTCGACCGATGTCAATTGTAATAATTTCAACATCTTTGCTAACTTGGCACTGCACGAGCGTGTGGAAGGGTAGCGTTTTTACTGAAATTCACTGCATTCAGTCATAATTTTTTTGTGAGATATTCCTGTGTATAAAGAACATTCCGTAAAATTTTCACTTGTTTTCATTCAGTCCCTTCTTTGATATTGACCTGAGAAAATTGATGTTAAAAGGTTTCCGGCCATTTTTAAAAAGCGCTAGAAAAAAAAAAGGATTGCAATCTCAGGACTAAAACGTATACTGCAGGTAGTTATGTAAGTATTCAACACAGAAATAACATATTATTAGAAAGTCTCTCTCCGTCATAAAAATCTACGGTCTTAAAAAGTAACGATTGATAATTTTTTTCGGTGTCTTTACAGAAAGAGTTTGACTGACTCTCTTGCATGATAGGAAAATTAAAAAAACGTGTGTCTGAAGTTCATTTCATGCTGAACACACTGATTTTTGAATTATTCTGATATATTTTAAAATAGCTTGCAATTAAACTTTCCGCAAACCACGTTTCTCTTAAAAATTTCCTCAACCGCAATTTTAATAGTGGCTGACAGAAAAAAAAACCATGGCTTATAATTTGTGTGTGTTTTCTGACTGTCTACCTATAGGAACTCATGATAAAAAAATCAGGAAAATAAAAATGTTGAGCAACAAAGTTTATTTATATTGGGTGATTTGAAATGGATTGACACAGACATAGTCCACTAATTTAAAACATGTTAATAGTATTTGCTAATATTTTAAAATGTCAACCTAATCCTAACCTCAGATTATTTTCAAAGTACAGCTTACTCAAAGCAACGTTATTTGTCAACATTGTAATGACATCACAGTGACGTTGCATATGACGTGTATCGTCTGTTTGGTTAATTAACTTATTGTCGAGTCGTTTTGGCAACCGACACGGCCAAAGTACGAACTAAAGACGACGACTCAATACCACTACAAATATCGATCGGCCGAAACAATTTCAAAACAATAAAATTAAACTAATTATTTGCAATAGTAAAATACTATTGCATGAAGGCCAGTTACAAATCAAATGTTATAAATAAAGCTATTAAATATTATCTACACCTATATTTTATATAACATTTGGCTATACTGTTTAGTAGGCAAGTAGTGTTGACAAATTTAAAATATTTAGATGACAATTACAACAAACGTCAAAGATAATTATGACAAATGTCAAAAGGTGTATGAATATACTTTATGACAATCCTAAAATGGCTTTTGTAGGTTATATCACTTTACGGGTAAAATTTTGCAGCATCTCAAATTTGACGCCATTTTAATTTAGTGTCGCATGTCGGTTGGGAGTGACTCAACTATACATAAATGTTCCAATAATGGGTGGAGACTGTGGCTAAATATGTGAAATAAAATGCAAAAGGAAAATCCCTTACCACAAAAAAATATATATCAAAAAATCTAAATACGTATTTCGGCAACTAAGTTGCCATCTTCAGTAGATATCTGTATAAAACAAAAAAGAGTGTTAAACGTGGTATATTTGGAGAGTGTTATCCCACTGGTGATTTGGTGAAGAGCATATCTTCTAAGGTTACACCTTAGCCAAAGATACCACGTTTAACACTCTTTTTTGTTTTATACAGATATCTACTGAAGATGGCAACTTAGTTGCCGAAATACGTATTTAGATTTTTTGATATATATTTTTTTGTGGTAAGGGATTTTCCTTTTGCATTTTATTTCATATACATAAATGTGCATGTACGTATTAGCAAACATATGTGAAGGTGGCGGTTTGTAAAGCGAGCGCTGACTGTATACTGAAGTTGCATCATTTACCTTAATTTTTTGGTATCGGCCATTCTCAACACTTTAACGTCACCAAGACCGCGTTCCTTCCATTCGCCATCGGTGAATCTAAACAACTTCGCCCGATGACAGTAGAGAACTTCTTCCTGTTCTTCGCCAGTTTTGACGTCCACCTTTTCCGGCAAAGGAATGACAGGTTTGAAGTATATGTTGTCCTCTTCCTCCTCGAAGTAACTTCCTTCAGATTCCTCCTCACCACCCGGACCGCTGCTGTGTCTTCGAGGTGATCTGGGGGTGAAATCGAACGTGTGCTTCTGCGGCGACCCGAAGACGAACTGATCGTGGTCTTCGGTGGGGACTTTGGCATCATCCTTTTTGGTATCTTCCGGTTTAGCGTCGGTCTTGGGGTTGAATGTGAACTGTTTAGTTTCCGGTATGGTCGAGGTGCCGAAGGAAAACGTGGTGGCCGGACTTTTAGTGATGGGTGTGCCGAAAGTAAAGGAGATGTTGCTGATGGGTGTATTTGCCGGAGCGGTAGGAGTGTTACTTGATGGCACGCCGAAACTAAAACTGAAACCTGGAGTGTCCAAGTTTATGCCTAGAAATAAAATGTATTTATGTATTTGACAGCCTACTTATTAAATACAACGAGCAAAGAGTGTTCATTAACACTGTGAGACCCAGGTTTTTCATGTCTGATTGCAATTGTTCTAAATTAGCATGTATTAATTGTTTTTCAACGAATCCTTCTGATGTGAATGTACATCACTTATTCTTTAAGAAAATTATAGAATATTATGAATATATTAATATAACTCATTCGAATAATATTACTGCTGGTGTGCCGCTATGCTCAATTATAGGTCCACTGTTTTCGTTATTTCATTAATGATTTCTCAGGAAATACCATAATATATCCTAGACCCAATGCTGAGTACAAATAGAAACATATTTCTCCACCGAGGATACGCGGCCGTTTTGGTCACTTGAGCCTTATTGAAAAGCAAATAATTTTCAATACTTATAAAAAGCTGAGAATTGAAAAAATAAGAAAAAAGTACAAAGGAAATAGCATCGCATATAGTGTCCACAACAGGTAACATCGTATTTTCTTAGGTTATTTGTTATGTTTCTGAAGTTACCCATATTCTATTATTGCAGGTGTTGCAACAAGTACGGTTTTTAAAGTTATAAGGGAATATCAGTCCAAGGGAGCGGTTACTCAGCCCAAGGAGAGCTCTGGTAGTCAACAACTTTAACCAAAATGTAAAAAATGCTGTAAGACAATGAAGCTCCTACACCTAATAAAATTATAAACGAAATTAAAAACCATTCCAATATACCCCAAATGAGCCGTTCATCTGTATACCTACTACTGAAAAAGATTAATTTCAAGTAAAATATATTTATTTTTATGATGAATAGGTACGTACATAAAATATATTATTATTATTATAGGTACACGAAGCGATGCAGGAAGAGTTTATTGATAGAGCGTAGTTGAGATAAGTACTTGGATATATAGATATTTAACAACTATTAGATAATATAGAGCGCAACGAAAAAATGATATTTTACTTAGATGAAACGTGGTTAAATAAAGGGCACACACAATCAAAAGTTTGGGCTGATGTTAATGTACATAACCGCAGGCAAGTATTTATAGACGGAGTCTCGACAGGATTGAAAAATCCAATAGGAAAACGTAAAATACTTATTAATTGATTGAAGACGGAGATACGTGTTGAAACTCCATAATTTACAAGTAAAAATTGAAATGAATTCAAATTGAGTTCAAAACAGTTTTATTTAATTCACAACAATTGTTTCACCCTACTAGGGCTTCATCAGGTGATGAATATTATAATACAAAATATTTGTAGACGTTCTTATTTATGTCTTTTCCTAAATGAAGAGGGGGGAGTTTGTGACATTAGGTTAAGAGCGGGAGTAACTTATATCTTTAATGTAATATTTAATATATATATATACATAACAATATGATTAATAATATTAAAAATTTTTGAAAACTGATTGTTTACTGTTATTATAAAATTAAACAATTTATAAATATATATATAACTATAAGAATTATTAAGTTGATTTTAAATATTTAAATTTAACAACGGTGAATTATTCACTTCTAGTTGGTCATTTAAAATAAGGTTTAATTTGTTTAATTTATTTATTTCTAGGTTTTCTAATAAATTTAATTTTTTACTCTTGTCTTGTATATGTAGTATGTCAAACTTGTTATTGAATTTATGTTTTTCTTCAATACAGTGGTTTGCATATGTGGAATCTGTTTTTTGTAATTTATAACTTCTTTCATGTTCTTTTATGCGCGTGGAAAAGGATCTACCAGTTTGTCCGATATAAGCTTTTCCACACTCGCAATTTAACTTATAGACCCCAGATTTTAAATTTTTGTCAGTTTTATCTTTATTATTTTTAATGTGATTCTGTAGTTTGTTGTTTGTACGAAATGAAATTAATGTGTTTGTTGTTTTTTGTAAATATGTTTTTATTTTTATGGAAGGTGTACCTATATAAGTCACAATGGCAAATTTTGATAAGTAAGTTTGGGGGACTATAGGATAAATTTCGGATATGATTTTTGATTTTTGCTTTTTTATGAAGGAGATTATTTATTACTTCTTTTAAATAACCATTATTCTGAGCTATGGTGTAAATTCTATCTAATTCTTTATCAAAATTAATCTTATTCATAGGAACATGGATTAATTTATATAACATTGAGTGAAAAGCAGCAAGTTTATGACTAATCGGGTGGAAAGAGTTAGAATGTATCGTAATATCTGTGTGGGTGGGTTTATGGTAAATAGCGAATTCGTGTGTATCAGTAATATGTGATATTTGAAGGTCTAGAAAATTAATTGTTTTATTTTCTTCTAATTCTATGGTGAATTTAATATTATCATGCAAAGTGTTAATATGATTATGAAGTGTATTTAACTGTCTCTCCGTTCCTTTAAAACACACCAAAATATCATCTACATATCTCACCCAGTATATACAATTTTTAAATAACGAATGTTTACTAATAATATCTTCAAGGTTGTCCATAAATATTTCGGATAATAAGGGACTTAGTGGATTTCCCATTGCTAACCCTCCGGTTTGTTTATAGTAGGTCCCGTTAAATACAAAGTAATTGTGTTCTAGGCAGATGTTAAGAAGTTGTAAAATTTCAGATTTTATTACAGGGTTAACTTTATTGTTTTCTAATTTAGTTTCTATTAAGTTTAACACTTCTTTTGGGGGAATACTCGTAAACAAATTAGTGACATCAAATGAAATGAGTTTTGAATTATCTGGTAATTTAAATTTACTAATTTTATTTATTAATTCTCCAGAGTTTTTTATCGAATATTTAGGTTTGAATTTAGTATATTCTAAAATGATATTTATAAGTTGTTTGCATAGATTCACATCTGGTGCTTTTACATACGAAACGACAGGACGAATAGGTATATTCTTTTTATGTAATTTTAATAAACCATATAATTTTGGAGGTTGTGGGTTCATAACCGGTAGTTGGAACTTTTGTGTATTATTGAATAAACATTCGGTATTATTTATTGCACTTTTAATTTGTTTTTGATACCGTTCTGTAGGGTTAGATTTTAGTTTTATGAACGCGTTAGTATTCAGGAACTCCTCTACTTTACTATTGTAATCGTTTTTTGAAATGGCGATTACTGAGTTCCCTTTATCTGCTTTTGTAAAAACAATATCATTTAAAATTGATTTTTGTTTAATAGATTTTAATGTATTAATTTCTATATTATGTTTGATTTTAGTATTATTTTTAGTTTCAATTATTTTTTTAATTTCAAATTTTTGTTCTAAGTTGTTATTATATCTATCAAGAATTAATTCAGATTGTATAGCTAAGTTTTCTAGATCTGAACAACAAACTACAGAATCACATTAAAAATAATAAAGATAAAACTGACAAAAATTTAAAATCTGGGGTCTATAAGTTAAATTGCGAGTGTGGAAAAGCTTATATCGGACAAACTGGTAGATCCTTTTCCACGCGCATAAAAGAACATGAAAGAAGTTATAAATTACAAAAAACAGATTCCACATATGCAAACCACTGTATTGAACAAAAACATAAATTCAATAACAAGTTTGACATACTACATATACAAGACAAGAGCAAAAAATTAAATTTATTAGAAAACCTAGAAATAAATAAATTAAACAAATTAAACCTTATTTTAAATGACCAACTAGAAGTGAATAATTCACCGTTGTTAAATTTAAATATTTAAAATCAACTTAATAATTCTTATAGTTATATACAGGGTGTCCCACCGGGAACCAAATCGATCTATATATGGAAAACCACACATAGGAAAATTTTTAAAATTTGGGGGCGTGCGAAAGTCGATGGGGGCAACTCGGCTAAAATATCTTCAAGATGGCGGCACTTCCGGTTATACAGGAAGTAGATGTCAACTTTCTTATTTCAAATGGAACACCCTGTGTATTATTGCATTTTTGGAATCTACACAAGATTCTAGGCTAATTTTATGTATCACGTCCTATACCTAAGTCTAACTGTTTTTGACTTATTTAATTTTTTACGTGAAAAATGACGTTTGCAGCATCTAAAATAATTAATATTTTTTCCCATAAGGAAGCCCTTATTATTCAATTTGGACTAGAGTCCTTGTTGAGAAAGACCTACTGAAATAGTTTTTTTATAATATTTTGAAAACTTTTAGTACAGGGTGTTTAAAAAATATGATTAAAAATGAAATTGAAAAAAATGCCAAAAATCAATTTTTTCAAATGGAAACCCCCAATTTTTATAATTTTATTTAATTTAGCATTAAAAAATAGTGTAAGTTTGTGTAAGGTTATCTATGCAAAAAATTTTTAGTTTTCGAAATATTGCCAATTTAATATTTCTATTCGGAAATTTTGCTGCGTGAATTTTAAATTCAGTTTCTCTTAGTTGGCTTTGGCGGCATTGACAATCAAATGCTAAAGAAATGTATGACGCTGTCATTATTTGAGAAGTATTATTAATTATTATGCCAGGGCGCTTAAATTACACAAACGAAGATTATTTAAACCTAATTATTATTTATGGAGAATGTAACAAAGTTATATCAAGAACATGTGACACATTTTCTATTCGATATCCGCAAAAACAGAAGCCATCACAATGTACCGTTAAACAAATTATAGAAAATTTCAAGAACTTTGGATCCGTCAAAGCAATGGTGCAAAGAAATAAACCTCTCGTTAATAATGAAAATATCGAAATTGCTATTTTGGGATATTTCGTCGCTAATCCAACAATGTCTGTAAGACAAGCTGCATTGGAGTCAGGATTATCAAAATCAACAGTTCACAGAATATTACGCAAACATAAATTTCGTCCATATGCATTTTCCATAGTCCACCATCTAAAAGAAACTGATTTTCCAAGACGAGTGGCGTTCTGTGAGTTTATTACAACTTGGGCGCAAGGAAACAATTTTTTTTTGGACAATATCATTTGGACAGACGAAGCGAAATTTACAAAAAACGGTGCATTTAATCGACATAATTCCCATTATTGGAGTGATTCGAATATACACGTGTTTAGAGAGCAGAATTTTCAAGATTCCTGGCAATTTAATGTTTATTGTGCGATAAGAAACGATGGCGTCGTGGCACTACACTTTTATCAAGAAAATTTAAATGGTAAGTTAGAAATTTTAGAATATTTCTAGGTAAAAATGTGCTTATTAACTTACAGGTGAGGGCTACTTGAACATTTTACAGAATTTAGAAACCGACTATTTGGACAATTTGCCGCTCGCCGTTCGTAGAAACCTCTTTTACCAACATGATGGCGCACCTCCACATGGCAGCTACCTCATTGACAATTTTTTGCAAAATGCTTTTGTTGATCGATGGATAGCCAACAACGGTCCTTTCCTTTGGCCAGCCCGCTCCCCAGATCTTGCAGTGCTCGATTTTTTTATTTGGGGTACAATCAAAAATCGAGTGTATAACACTCCCATAACAACCATGGAAGATTGTATGCAGCGCGTGAGGCATGAATTTGCAAGTTTAACACCCGAGTCAATAAGGAAAGCGACTCATGAACAACTGTTGCTTAGATGCCAAAAGTGTCTGGAAGTTCAAGGACGTCAGTTTGAACATTTATTGAAAAAATAATTATGCTGTTCTCTTTAAATTAAACAATAATAATATTCTGTGAACTGTTGATTTTGATAATCCTGACTCCAATGCAGCTTGTCTTACAGACATTGTTGGATTAGCGACGAAATATCCCAAAATAGCAATTTCGATATTTTCATTATTAACGAGAGGTTTATTTCTTTGCACCATTGCTTTGACGGATCCAAAGTTCTTGAAATTTTCTATAATTTGTTTAACGGTACATTGTGATGGCTTCTGTTTTTGCGGATATCGAATAGAAAATGTGTCACATGTTCTTGATATAACTTTGTTACATTCTCCATAAATAATAATTAGGTTTAAATAATCTTCGTTTGTGTAATTTAAGCGCCCTGGTACAATAATTAATAATACTTCTCAAATAATGACAGCGTCATACATTTCTTTAGCATTTGATTGTCAATGCCGCCAAAGCCAACTAAGAGAAACTGAATTTAAAATTCACGCAGCAAAATTTCCGAATAGAAATATTAAATTGGCAATATTTCGAAAACTAAAAATTTTTTGCATAGATAACCTTACACAAACTTACACTATTTTTTAATGCTAAATTAAATAAAATTATAAAAATTGGGGGTTTCCATTTGAAAAAATTGATTTTTGGCATTTTTTTCAATTTCATTTTTAATCATATTTTGTAAACACCCTGTACTAAAAGTTTTCAAAATATTATAAAAAAACTATTTCAGTAGGTCTTTCTCAACAAGGACTCTAGTCCAAATTGAATAATAAGGGCTTCCTTATTAATTAAATATTAATTATTTTAGATGCTGCATACGTCATTTTTCACGTAAAAAATTAAATAAGTCAAAAACAGTTAGACTTAGGTATAGGACGTGATACATAAAATTAGCCTAGAATCTTATGTAGATTCCAAAAATGCAATAATACACAGGGTGTTTCATTTGAAATAAGAAAGTTGACATCTACTTCCTGTATAACCGGAAGTGCCGCCATCTTGAAAATATTTTAGCCGAGTTGCCCCCATCGACTTTCGCATGCCCCCAAATTTTAAAAATTTTCCTATGTGTGGTTTTCCATATATAGATCGATTTGGTTCCCGGTGGGACACCCTGTATATATTTATAAATTGTTTAATTTTATAATAACAGTAAACAATCAGTTTTCAAAAATTTTTAATATTATTAATCATATTGTTATGTATATATATATTAAATATTACATTAAAGATATAAGTTACTCCCGCTCTTAACCTAAAGTCACAAACTCCCCCCTCTTCATTTAGGAAAAGACATAAATAAGAACGTCTACAAATATTTTGTATTATAATATTCATCACCTGATGAAGCCCTAGTAGGGTGAAACAATTGTTGTGAATTAAATAAAACTGTTTTGAACTCAATTTGAATTTATTTCAATTTTTACTTGTAAATACTTATTATTCTGCACATAGGATCTGATAGGAATGAACTGGCGACGACGATGAGGATATGAATTCTGTTGTATTCGAAAATTAGTTTAGTGCTGTTTTAAAAAAATTATCACGCGATGCCATTATTATTATTATGGATAACGCTCCATACCATTCTCGCAAAGTTGAAAAGATTCCAAGTACATCATCTAAAACGAAGGACATGCAGAATTGGCTACAATCAAAAGAAATACCATTTCAACTAGAAATGAGTAGACCAGTTTTACTGGATTTGATTAAACAAAATCGCCACAATTTCAACCATTATGATGTTGATGAAATGGCAACAGCAAAAAACAAACACATGTTGAGATTACCACCGTACCATTGTGACCTAAACCCCATTGAACTGGTATGGGTCGAAATAAAAAAATATATTGCCGCGAATAATAAAAATTTTTAAATGGCAAAAGTCAAACAATTACTACTGATTGCATTAGCTAATTTTAATAGTGCTAGATGGAGAATGTGTATAGAACATGTAATTAAAGAGGAAGACGAATGAGTCTATTATATCGCTTAATTGACATTATAGTGGAGCCATTTATCATTTCAACTGCAAGTGATAGTGATACAGATAGTAACAGCAAATAATAAATTAAAAATGCGCATAATTGAAAGTTTTCCTATAATTAAACATGTGTCCATGAAATGATATTTTTTGGTGCCTTAGTTATAATACTGATTAAGGCATGTATATTTATTTTTAAAATTTCTTGTACATTAGACAATATACTTTACTTTTTGTGTTATTATTCTTCAATTCTCTCTGTAAACACGAAAAACTACTAAAACAGAAAGTAATTCTCTTGTATTATTTTTAGATATCATGTACATAACTAACCAACTTCCTTGACCAAACTGCAAATATTGTCGCCATATTTTAATATAAATATTCCAAAGTAACTGCAGAAATTTACTAAAAATATTTGAATACATAAATCTTGATGCAAAAATATTGAACAGTTGCGTGTGGGTTCCTCATTTGCCGTAGACCTAATATTGTACTTTGGGAAAAAATATAAGAACCATCAATCAGTCGGGTATTTAATTGCCTTTATTTAATTAGGAATTGTTAATGATTCATTTTCTTAATCGTATGGTTTGATTTTCTCTTTTTACATTCTTCATTAGAGCTAATTATTCTTTCTAATTAGGGAAATTATATTGACGTTTGAAACTGCAGACGTTACAGTTTGGTGACTTATGAGCTTACCCCCCCCCTTCTTTTCTTTGTTTCACTGGCCGTTGATGTTAATTGGAACTGAACCATTCCTTCTGAAACTAATCTGCCCTTTTGTTGCTATCGGGTATTGAAGACTTCCTTAGTCCCAGGTTAAGTGGATATCTAATTTAAATAAGTTTTTCTTTGTGGTGATAATAATTAATTTCATTTGTTAATATACAGAGTGGAGTTGAATTTTGATGCTAATTCTGCGAATATATTTAACTAATTTCATTTGTTAATATACAGAGTGAAATTAAGTAGTCGTCGCTTATTTTATACATTTTGGTAATTTTATATGAGTAATCAAGCAGGAATCGCTTTGGTAATTAGAAATTAATGTAATCGGTTAACATTTTTGTTTTATTTTGTTATATGGTCGTTTGACCTACATTATAACTTTTACTTGCAAACGAATAATTTGCAAATTTTCGTAACTGGCAGAGATATCTCTCTGTCTGTGATATCTTTAACTTTAAGTGAGCTCTAATTATTGAATTTGATAAATCTAATTATTACGGCTTTTCATTTAGCTTTATACCTTTCTTTTAGTTATAGCTGTTTAAGTTCAGTATATTTAATACTTTTGGTAGGTGGATGTAGAGGTTGTACTTCACCTGGGTAACTTTTTATTTGTATCTATTTTGCTTTTGCGTATAATTTACCCAGCGCCATACTTTAATTATCGTTGCCACAGGCCTCTTAACTTTTTGTACGTGGCAATAGTAAAGAAAGAAGAAAAAAAAAGTAGTAGTAACATACCTTTAATGCTGCTGGTCGTTTCTTTCTGTGGTACGGTATCATCTTTGGGACTTTCACACGATGCACAGTACAATTTATCTTTGGTATTCCTGATATAACACGTCTTGCATTCCCACGAATCAGTGGGCGGCTTGAAGGCGTTCCCCCAACTAGAATTACTACTTTCTTTTTCGTTCGCAGCAGGTTTTTGTTCACTCTTGCTCGGTACTGATTTTTGTGCGAAGCCAAAAGCGACACTTTCCGATCCTTGAACCTTATTAACACCGAACGAAAACTGCGGCCCGCTGGTGTTCAACTCTTTCTTGGCGGCGTTCTCATTCTTCGGCGTCTCGCAGGCCGTGCACAAGTTCGCCTTCGGCTCGTTGACGACGTAGCACACCTTGCATTCCCAACTACCCGATTTCGGCTTGTACTTGTCGCCCCAGCCGGAGTGTTTGCTGGTCGGCGGACTCGGGTCGGCTTTCTTAGAATTGTCGCTTTTGATTTTCTTCTCGATTTTCTTATCCTGCTTTTTCTCCTGCTTCGTCGTCACGATTCGACTGTCGTCGTCCAATTTGGCCTGCCCGGCCGTTATGACGTTGTGGAACAGTTTCGCCTGCTGCTCCGTCTTGAATTTCAGCGCGAACGTTTCCAATTTGGCCACGCCCTCCGAGAAATCCTGAGCGCACCAGTTCACCGCCTTGGCATTCTTGGGCATGAACGAGAACTCCATGACCTTCAGCAACTGATGATTGCAGCACACCTTGTGCACCTGCTCCCTGCGCATGAGCAGTCGTATCGTGTTCTCGTATTTCAACACTTTCATCAGTCCGACACCGCGCTCTTTCCACTCCTTTGCCGCGGCGTCGAAACGCAACAATTTCGCCTTCTGCTCGAAGAGAACTTCGGCGTTTTCTTCGCCCGTTTTCACCTCGACCAATTCCGGCAGCGGCACGACCGGCTTGAAATCAACCGGAGGTTCGTACTCGTCCGTTTCGATGTTGGAATCCTCACCGTCAGATGTCACCTCGGTCGAGATTAATTCATCAGTCGATTCTGTTTTCTTCGAGGTTACGCTGCCGCCAGTTTGCGCTACGGGTTTGAAGTCGGACATTACGGGACTGCTGAAAGCTATGGTCGAAGGAAGTGTCGTCGGGGGTTTCGTAAAGGTGAACGCTGCGAAGGGACTGGGTTTGATCACCTCTTTCGGTTGGACTTCGACATTGGTCGGAGAAGTTCGTTTGGGTTTGAAAGTGGGCGGGCTGGTGAAGACGAATCCACCCAGGGATGACGTTACAGTTATAGTGGTGACATCATTGTTATCGGCTGTACTGCTTCTAGTTGCAGTCGGAGTTGTTTCCGGAGGATCTGTCAAATTCATTTTGGCTTCTTCGAAAGCCTTGAAGTATTTCTGTGCTATTTCGGGCGTCTTAAATCTGACGCAGAGCTTCTCAAGTACGATTTCTTGATCGGCAAAATCATTAGCCGCCCATATGTACGCTTTCTCGTTGTTCGGCATCTGCGATAGGACCATGTCTTTCGTCAGGAAGTGATTCGCGCAGATCTTGTGCACCTGGTCGCGCCTCATCAGTATTCTAACCCTTCCGGTGGTCGCATTCCTCAGTAGCTTCAAAACACCGACGCCTCTTTCCCTCCACTCCTTATTGGTATATCTGAATAATTTCGCTCTTTCCTCGAAGAGGACGGTTTCGTTCTCTTCGCCAGTGTTGACGGGCACCTCATCCGGCAGTGGAATAATCGGTTTGAAGTCGGGACATGGATCGTGCTCCTCCAAAGATGTGGAAGAAACGTTACTCATGTTCAAATCTTTCTTGTTGTTGGCGGTGGCGGAAGGACTTCCGAAACTGTGACTCAGCGACTTTTCGATCGCCAATCCCAAGGTGACGCTCTTCACTTGACCACTCGGAGACTTCTCCAAGGCGGAGTATATCGGCGGTGCGACGTTCGACAGCAAGCTCTGCGTCGAAATCGGCATGGGGACTTGGGAAATCACGCTGACGCTGGGCTGCGTCGCAACCGGCAGTATACTCGAAGAGATGGGCAATTGTATCTGATAATTGTGCGGAAGCTGTTGAGATTTCTGATGACCGCCTTTCAGGTGTTGTGGTGGTATTGTGACGGAGAGAATGGGCTGCGGTGTAGATTTCGTCGGGGGTAGGGGATCCGAAGAGGTAATCACGACGTTAACCGGAAGATCTTTGTTCGTTGTATTTAGAGATTGAGTGTTCGACAGGAAACTGATGGAAGTTGAACCTATCGTTGTCAGAGGAGGCGCGACGATGTTACTGGCGGAGTTCGGTGGCTGGATCACGGAGAACAAATTGCCGGCGCCGATTGTGCTGCTCTGACTCTGGGTGGGAATCGTGGGCACGATTAATGGGGGGTTTATGGCGGGGGATGGCGAAAATATCGAAGAACTGGTCGATTGTCCTATTGTGAGTGTGGAGTGTGGTAAGTGTCCGGTGCCTATTCCCAGGGACGAAGGTTGCGGTATGATTGTTTGCGGCAAGCCGGAGGGATGTGGTAATCCAGGTGTTAATCCCGACGCTGCCAAGCTTTGAGCGAGTCCTGCTGTTTGTGGAAATCCGGGAGGTAGGTACGCGTTCGCCGCCGGACCCAAACCTTGCGATAGGTTGCTGATGGCCCTGAAATCGGCTAGCTGACTGTCAGTGGCGTACGGTAACGAACCTGCAAGCATTAAATATGCATATTACATATCATAAATCGTTTTCTGTTGAAACTGTTTTGTCAAAACAGTACATTTTGTGTTAGTGACGTTATATGCGACAACGGTTCAACCAGCTTTAAAATGTCTTACGCCGTGTTTCGCACTTGTTTGGCGTATGACAGCAAAAATATAACCCGAAAGTATTCAAGTTCCTTCATAATAATGATAATAATAATAATAATAATAATATAGTATGAAAACACAACACAAGCACATATAACAAAAATTAACGAAATCCCAAAGCACAAAACTTTTACCAAAACAAATACGTTTTTCAGGAAAACAAAATTATAACCTTACAAATTTACATGTCACGTGTACAGCTTTTTATGACACTGAGAATTGATGTAATAAAATTTAGCCCAACAATATGTATATTACAGTTGACGTTTTGTCGGACCTTTCTAAAAATAGGTCAAATTTGAGAATTTTTTCCGGAAAAACCACGCATCCTAGGCAAAAACAATGTACTGTTCCAGGGCTAGATTTTATGCTCTTTCCAGTTGTATTTTTCCTGTCCATGTGCGATGAACCGTTACTGAAATATGACACTTTAAACGAAACCCTGCATTTTAGCTGGGTTTGGAGGTCTACCGTGCTTCACAGGAAACGAAGTTTCAGCCATATCGAAAAAGTTTTGTTTTTCGAAAAAAAATCGACTTTTCTAAACGAAAAGTAAGGACGATCAATTTTTGTCCGAAAACAAAACTTCCCCGATTTGGCGGAAACTTAGTTTCCAGGGTAATTTGGGATTGTAAAAAAAGAATATGCCACTAATATTCAGATTGGAACACGCCTACAGAAAACCGGACACTGATCGAACGTTCATAAATATGTCTTGTATCATATCTTCGTCCTCTCTCACGATTAACCGTTTTCTTTCTGTAGGAAGACGAGTGAAAAGTTGATTAATAGGAGAAAGTTACTGGCCGACAAAAATGTCTGTCCATGCGGCGATAGGTTTCCGCAAATATTAACCTATCATGTATTTCCGTTAGTGAAAGTTTCACCGCCACAGTATAACTTTTTAGATGATAGAGATCAGGCTTCTTCGTGCAGGACTCGTACTAGCAGGAAAAACACTTTCGTTGACCGCCGAACAGAAGCTGATAAATGGATGCTCTCTGACCTATTGTGATAAAGTTCTGTCCTCCTCATCTGTGGTAGCTATAGCTAACGTTTAATTCTCGAGCAACAGCTCATGCGGACAATCCATTGTCGAACAAACTTATCGCGCGCACTTTTTCCGGAGTAGTCAACATTATTTTAACGTTTTCACCCTCGTGAGTTGAGATATATTAATAGAACCAGGCGATATTAAATATAACAGCAACAAAACGATGAAAACACTAACACTGATTGATTAAAATACACTTAAAACATACTAAAAATATTTATTAGAACTTATTTATATTTACGACTGAATTTATATTTATTACTTTATATCTGACGTTCACAATACTAACTTCACTAATAATAATCACCCCCCATTCGAAATTTTAGTGGACTTTTTTTGCATCTAAGTGTACGTACAGATATTAACGCGCTTCCTACCTAAACAATAATGGTTCTTATTACCTTGTACGACACGGCCCAATTTGCAGTCCAAAATTTAAGCAAGTAATAACAAAAAACACACTTGGTATTGTTTCACAAATAAATATAATTAAATACTCGATGTACATTTCGCCTTGCGGCATCGTCAGGAGTTCTCGAGAAACTAAAGTAAAATTTAATATATTGTAACTACCTATTTCTAACAAAAATGTAAATAAAAATGTACAAAAATAGCAAATTATGAAAAGGTCATGGCTTATCTGGAAAGACCGTTTTTACAAGGCTAGGGTTTATTAGCGGTGAATTTATGAGTTCTGTTTGTTCATTAAGAACATTGCCTGGTTGTAAAAGTAAACTTTCTTTTATAAAATAACCTTCTAGAACATTCATTTTTTTTTACTTTTATTTAAATTATACAGTACTTCTAAATTGTCTATTGAAAATTGATGTCCCGTGTCTAAAACATGGTTAGCTACACTTGAATTTTCATAATTTAATTTAACGGCTCGCATATGTTCTGAGAATCTTAATTTGAAATTTCGCCCTGTTTGACCTATATAAAATTTACTGCAATCACTACAATTAATTCTATAAATTCCTGATTTGTTTAGTTTAGGATTCGCTGTTTTATTATTCGTTAATTGACTTTTTAAAGTGTTATTATTATAGAAGGCTATTTTAAAATCCAGTTTTTTTAAAACACTACTAATTTTCATACTTATACTACCTAAATATGGAATTTTAACCTATTGTTTTAATGTCAAGTCCTATAAACAGAACAATGGCCTTCCGATGGGCTCCCCCTTGTCACCATTACTAGCAGACATTTTCATGGACCATTTCGAAGTTAACTTGTTTGATAAATACAGGACAAATACGTCACCGGTATCGGCATGGTTTAGATATGTGGATGATATTCTCTGTTTGTGGTCAGGTTCAGATAGACAGCTAGATAACTTTTTAGTACAACTTAATAAAATTAATAATAATATTCAATTCACTATAGAGAAAGAAGCACCTGATCGATCTTTAAATTTCCTTGATTTAAAAATCCAGATTAGTAACAAGTTAGATTACAGTATTTTTAGAAAACCTACCTTTTGCGATACGTTGATACCAAATACCTCCAATCATCCCACTAACGTCAAACATGCTGCGTTTAATTCAATGATTTATAGACTATTGAAAGTACCGATGAACACATTTAACTTTAATAAAGAATTAAAAACTATTAAGGCTGGCGTTTAGTTTTCAGTTTGGTGGTGATGAAAAATATAATGTGGGGGGGTAGGATTAGGTGTCGGTAATGTGGCGGTTCATGTTGGCAAATAGACGAACTTAATTGAGGATGAGAGATGAAGCAATAGAAATGTAGATTGCTATTACAGCAACAAATTTATATCTGGGGCTTTTAAATGAACTCGAACATAGACAGACAAAAAACTAACAGGCACAAAAAATTATTAAAGAAACGCTTTCAACACGTTTTTGTCTACATAGGTATTTTAAATTTATGCTAGTATTTATTACGAACCTGACTATATAGAAATAATCTCAGTCAAGCATCAATAAATACAAGCATTCATTTATAGCAATTTATAAAATTTCAAGTAGGTACACCTTATAAAATAAATAGGAATAAAACAATTTATGTTTGGAAAAAATATTTTTTGAAGTAATAATAATAACAATATTTAGTAATTCATGTGACTATAAACATGGTAAAGAACAAGTCAGTTTGAAGTATTCTTTCTCGCTTAATTTGTAATGTGTTTAATGAATTTTGGATTTAAAACATGGGTCATTGTAAAAAGAATGATGGACAATGCCATCAAGCTTCTATTGCCGCACAAAAACTGTTAAAAAGTAATGAAAATAAAATATTTATGAGTGACATTTTGTGTGATGTGTTACAAAGGGTAGAAAAAGTAGAACAGTCGACCATAGACTGCAGTTTTATTCTAAACATTGTGTAATGAATGACAAAAGAAATAATGTATAACATCACGCAGTTATTGAATAGCACTATTCGTATGGTGATGCAACATCTGGTTTCGTCGAGAAAACGGACAGCAAAAAAGTCGATTTTAATGTTAAATTCCTTTCTTCTATTTACCTACCTTATATTTCGTGAGATTAATAAAGTACGGAGAATTTACTCGATTTGAACTACAATATAAACAAATAAAAAGGTATTTTGTATTTTATAGATCACCACCCACTTGTTATCCAATTATATAAATAAAATTAAAAACTTTTTAAAAATACAAAATTTCAATAGTGCGCGTGGGTGATGAGTCATCGGCCGCTCGTGTCCGGTCTCTGAACATATGAACTAAAACATACAGCTTATATTGTGATTTTCGTAACTTTAACTGTGTGTTTAGGAGATATGATTCAGAATGTAACCAGAAAAGATCAATAGGTATTAATTACTTACGTTTATATTTTAGTCCACAATTAATTTTCATAGTAAATCTGTTTAATTATAGGTTGTCTATAGGTGACACTAGTGTTTTTGGCAAAAATCAACTGCGCGTCTGTACTTAACATTATTCATATTTTATTATCTTCTTAAATAATATTGGAGATGCGCAACATTCAGAAGTGAAAGTAATTATTTTAGTTGTTAAACGTACCTAAATATATTTTACCGAACTGAAGTAAGTTTGCCAAAATAAGGTTTTGATTTTCCATATATCCAAAGATGACATATCAACTATTATATTCTTTTAATAGACTTACCTAATATTTCACTATTAATGACAACATAAAGAATTTTTGGTATAAACCACCGAAAAAGAAGCTATCTACCTGACGAAATGGTTGAACATGCAGAACACATCATTTAAGCCTATTGTGCCATATTTTTATATGGTCTACCAAATCTAGTACCTTCAAGAGATATCTAAAACGTAGAATATTAACTTTCTGTGATAGAAACACCACCGATGTAATATCCTTGGAGAATATACATATAGCCCAGTCAAACTATACCAAAAAATCTCGCATGGTTCAATTAATTAGGGTACCTTTGATATTTTGATATGGTGTATGGATTGGTACACTGTTTCAAAGTCCCAAGTTTTCTTATTTTCCCCACTACTGCAGACGCCGCCATCTTGAAGAAACCGCTAAATTTTTTAGCCTCTTTTTACAAAATATCTCCTAAAGTATTAGTTTGAGCAAAAAAGCCGTTTACGTTCTTATTAAACTAGAGAAAATTTTCTACAATTTAATACAAAAACGGAATATTTAGCTTCATTACTTCCCGAGATAGACCTCTTTGAAATTAGAGAATTTTTTTTTAAAAATGTCAAAATAAAGATTTATAATCGGTTTTTGCTCGATAGTAAGTAACTGGTGTATTCTCCGCTAAAGTCTGACATAGCATTTATAGTAGAGGTAGGTAGCTAAAGTTTAAGACCAAACTGATTCTTCTAGCTCGTTTAGACTATGATACTCTCTTTTGAATATTTTTGTAGTCTTTTAGGAAGACACGTTACGCAATAACTTAATACTGACAAAATTAATGTATCTATTTATTAAAAACAAAAAAAAGTTCATTTATTGCTAAGTTTGTATATCTCATATATTCAATAGGTCTGTGAATTATATATCAATAAATTTGTAAGTAAATAAATAATTGATAAATAATTATAAATAAATTATATACTACATAAGTTTCATCAACAAAAGTGTCAGATATACCACAACTTTACATTATAAGAACCAAATGGTGATATTTTGTTATATAAGACAAAATGTGTCTGGACGACAAGCCACATTTGGAGCTTCGGAACTTTAGCTATTTACCTCTACTATAAATGCAGTGTCAAACTTTAGCGTAGGATTCACTATATACTTACTATCGAGCAAAAACCAACTAAAAATCTTTGATTTTTACATTTTTAAGAAAAAATCTGTAAATTCAAAGAGGTCTATCTCGGGAAGTATTGGAATACTTTGGAAGATATTTTGTAAAAACTGGTATAGTGCAAAAATTTAGCGGTTTTTTCAGATGGCGGCTCATAAGCCAAAAAGTTTTCAAAAAAGCTTGTTATATTTATCGTGTATAGGTATTATATTTAATCCTTTCTACCAATTATCAATCGGAATCATAGCAAATTAGACGTATAAATATTATTAGTAGGAATAATATAGATTTTGTTATGCTCTGCAACAGTAAATCTTGCAGCTTCTTTGTTTGTGTGTACGTGTATAATATAAAAATTACTTTCGTAAGTTATTGATGTAATTTAAGCTATTGTACATTTACATATTTCAAATAGACTCTTATTAATAAATACATAGGTACATATTTTTTAATTATTTAATCATACACTATGAATAAATGAATTAGTATTTATTTAGAGTAATGTACACAATGATAATTTGCGTTAAGCACCGGTAAATCTCAAAATTTATTGAATAAGTAAAAAATGTACCTATATATATTTATAGGTATCAAAATGCCTTTGTAGTCCCGTCGCAGAATTCAATAAATTTGTGCATCAAGAATTATTTAATTTTCTGAAGTAGACTAAATAAAATATACCTAGAGTTGGTATACCATCTTCTAGTTTATCCATGTTTATGTGATTGTTTGGATATTATATTCTGATAATAGTACGAGCAGAAGCATTGTTTAAGTCTTCGAGATTATCAAGATATAAGCTGTACCACTGCAGATTTTACTTATTTCAGTACAATACAATACACATGTAATCGTAATTAGATAACATTATAAGAAGTTAATTATATCATATATTAAATCAAGAAAGGTTTTCCCTTTTCGTCCAGTTATCACAACACACATATTTCAAATAATGTCAAACTGTCAAAAATTGCTATAAATATACATCGCTCGAAAGTAAACAATGTGTAAGATTATTATACCTATAGCAAATTTATTATCGTTTTTGTTTTTTATAGGTATATATTTTATATTACATTCCGCAAAGTGTTAAACTGTTGAATATATAATAATAATAATATATAACTGTTTTTATTATTAGACGAAGTATTGTGAGCAATTGTACTTTTGCGTAAATAAAAGTACCTATCCTGACATTTTTAATTAATAATAGGTACATATATACGCACAATTTCCAGTGCCCCCTAATGCCCAGAAGCTACACTAATATTCAAGTTCCTGGCGTGATAATTCTGCATCTTAACGGTTTTTCTCCACACTATAGTTGAATTGTAACCCTAATTTCATATAATGTCCACGCATTTTTATTTTGGATACCATTTACAAACGAAGATATTATTTTCGTTGCAGTATTTTTTGTTACAATGCAAACTAATTTTTTGAGGTCAAGGGGGGTGCAAGAATGCTATATTATATATTATATTTGAAAATTACAGATAAAAAATATTTATTTTTACCTCTAAAAGGGGTATTTTATTCACAGTATATAGTGTAAAAACAGCCCAATTAGACATTTAAAAACCCCCTACGACCTCGAATCAAGTTTCCTTAACATAACTGTGTACTTTTTATAACAATTAAATTAATAGTTTCCATTTCTTATCAAAAAAATGTGGGCATGTTTTCAACGTGAATATTGTCCGGTGCAGCGTACCGAGACGCCAGCCTTAAAATAATTGCACAAAATAATGGTTATAACTCATCTCTAATAGATAAATTAGTCAATAGAATGAACAAATCAATTACATTAAAATCAGCATTTCCCCCGTCCCAGGACTTGACATTAAAACAATGGGTTAAAATTCCATATTTAGGTAGTATAAGTATGAAAATTAGTAATGTTTTAAAGAAACTGGATTTTAAAATAGCCTTCTATAATAATAACACTTTAAAAAGTCAATTAACGAATAATAAAACAGCGAATCCTAAACTAAACAAATCAGGAATTTACAGAATTAATTGTAGTGATTGTAGTAAATTTTATATAGGTCAAACAGGGCGAAATTTCAAATTAAGATTCTCAGAACATATGCGAGCCGTTAAATTAAATTATGAAAATTCAACCATGTTTTAGACACGGGACATCAATTTTCAATAGACAATTTAGAAGTACTGTATAGTTTAAATAAAAGTAAAAAAATGAATGTTCTAGAAGGTTATTTTATAAAAGAAAGTTTACTTTTACAACCAGGCAATGTTCTTAATGAACAAACAGAACTAATAAATTCACCGCTAATAAACCCTAGCCTTGTAAAAACGGTCTTTCCAGATAAGCCATGACCTTTTCATAATTTGCTATTTTTGTACATTTTTATTTACATTTTTGTTCGAAGTAGGTAGTTACAGTATATTAAATTATACTTTAGTTTCTCGAGAACTCCTGACGATGCCGCAAGGCGAAATGTACATCGAGTATTTAATTAT
Organism: Amphimallon solstitiale; assembly: GCA_963170755.1. Classification (NCBI taxonomy): domain Eukaryota; kingdom Metazoa; phylum Arthropoda; class Insecta; order Coleoptera; family Scarabaeidae; genus Amphimallon; species Amphimallon solstitiale. The sequence goes on from OY720675.1 coordinate 1,464,755, forward strand.
ATTTATTTGTGAAACAATACCAAGTGTGTTTTTTGTTATTACTTGCTTATATTTCGACATGTTACACCAAGAGATTTCCATCACTTCATTTAATTATTAGTCCAAAATTGCTTGCGTTTAACAAAATATGTTCTTTTAGTGACTAAATGCCAAAAATTTGTACTTTTATGTCAAATACCGTACCTTCAAATACTTTCCGCATTAGAGACGGCCATGCTTTTTTTAATGGTTGGTGACAGTGCATAATTTTAATAGTTTGGTTATGTCATGTAAATAATAATAGGCGTCTATAACTTGAATTTAAGTATGACAACTGTCAGAATTTGAAGTTTTCAAAAAATTAGCATGTACACCAACACTGATTACTTAAAAACTTCAAAAACAGCCTGTGACGTGCTAGTATAAACAGATAGTCATTTGATTACACCAAAGAAGACCTTATCCTATTTGACAAGGTAATATTATGTATAATGAAAGGTCGGTGTAAGAATGCTTATACATGCACGACGCATCTCAATGAATGTTATGGAATAACATTCAGAAGTAAACAATAACATTTAATGTATTGTTTACTACTTGTAAATATACATGTTAGTATACAATAAACATACGTACATATATATAGTAGAGGACATTACTATAAGAGAGATTATTAATAATTAAGAAGTATTAATAATATCAGCGTTGATATTACTATTAAGATTATTAGCAGTAAGAGTAACAGTGATTGAAATGTAGTATTAACAGTACGAGTAAGTTAAGCACTTGTACCACTGTATATATTCATTGTAAATATATCCATACATCACCCATGTAAGTGTTTGTATTCAACCACCGCCGACTTCCTAAAGGGTACTCAACAGTACATAGAAATGGAACGGAACCATTTCGCTACAAGCCTACTCTAATGCGGAAAGTATTTGAAGGCACGGTAGTGATCTAATACGGCCGCTGCATTTTCAAATCAATTGTTACCTCTAGTAGATATTTTATAATATCACTGGCGCCAATATACATTGCTAGTATGTAGCCTACGCTATTTAATCGCGGCACTATACAAGTAAATTAATCGCTGCTTTACTTACCAGGTTGCGGTAAACCTAATCCCGGATAGTGTAGCATAGGATACATGCCCGGATACAAAGAGGGCGCGTACTGCGCAGGAGGCGGCGCCGGTTGCAGACGGTTCAATGAAGGATACAAATTCGACGCCAATCCAGCAACGGAGTTGTTCATCGCCACCCCATATTCGTTGTTGTATTCTTCCTCCAATCCGTACAGATCCTCTTCACTTATCTGATTGTTCTTCATCTTGTTCGTGTCCTTCCTCAGTTCCGCTATTTCTTTCTTCATCTTCAACACGTCGTCGGTCACGTTCTTCAGATCGTCCACGGAGTTTTTCAATTCTCCGACGGATCGCTGCAGTCCCTTTATCTCGTCTACGGTCGATTTGAAGGTCTTCATTTCGTCGACGGTATCGTTCAGGTGGTTCACCGCGTCTTTGAAGCCGCGGATTTCGTCGAGCAACGCCCTGTGCGACTCCATCATGAACTTGTTCTGTTCCAAGATATGCGTGACGGCGGTGTCCTTCGAGGCGAGCAATTGACGCAACTGGGCGTCCAGGCGCTCGGGGCTCGGACGGGCCTCTCGCCTGGACGTGTCTAGGCGAAGGGGTGTCGAATGTAAGTTCAATTGTTCATTTTTCGGGGTCATATTACCGCCGTTCACGATGAAACTTGAATTGCCTGTCGAAGAAATAAAATAATAATTATAATGTTTTTTATATACCCAGTTACGCAATAATATTATTGACTAATTAAAGATTTGAATGTATAAACTCTGAAGATCAAATCGTAAATGTAGACATAACCTTTTAACATAATCTAATGATGCTAATACTAACAGTCTCATTGTCTTATTTTTTGTGCTAGCTGAAATTTCAATTGTGATTTGGGCTTTGAAATAAACAATATTAATATTAATATAATACACTCACCGTACTGAGTTGTATAATTAAAATGATCCCCCATGCTGCCCAGGGAGGACATGTTTTCTTCCGACATCCCGTCGCAGTCGTTCCTGCTAGTATCCGGATCGATCCTGGACAACATGCGCTCGATCTTGTCGATTTCCGTGCCCAGCAGGCTGTTGAGGGGATGCCTTCGGTCGACGGACGGATCCCTAAGCCGATCGAACGTCAAATACAGACAGTCCCTCGCCCTGCTCAGCAGGATGATGTTCTGGCTGCGCATCTCGGACGTGACGCTCTCCCTGTTCCTGCTGGTCTGCTCCTCCGCCTTCGTCTTGTATATGTGCGCCTGATAATAGCTGGCGTACGGATCCCTCAGTGCTTCGAAGAGAACCAGAGCCTTCTCGTATTCTTTCTTCTTCATCAGTTGGATGCCGTTGAACAGCTTCCCGTCGTCGATGTACGATTGAATCTCGGCCGCGGGCATCTCCTTCGTCTTGCACTCGAACAGTCGGTTAGGAGAATAGGAGATCGTCTGGTTGTTCCGCAACTTTTCCAGGAGCGGCAGTGCGGTTTTCCAGTACAGTTCCGCCCTGACGTCGTTCTGTTCTATTTCCGTCGATTTCTCCAATGTTCTCGAGCGTTCAGCGAATATCTTCGCCAGCGTGACCAGGATTTTAGCGTCCAAACCGTGATTACCGACGCACCTGAAATGAATACATGTTACTGCTGGGTAGCGAAGTATTTGAAAAAACGCCTGAAAGTAATGAATTACCATATCTTAATAATAATAATTAATTCGTTATTAATTAATTGTTGTGCATTCACTTAACAAGTAGTTAACCAAGTTGGAAATAGAACAGGAGTTGAAAAAAGAAAACATTAAAGGAATAATTAAAGAACAAAGATTAAGGTGGCTAGGACATCTGTGGAGAGCAAACCGAGAAGGTGTAGTAAACGTAGTAATGCTGTTACATTTTTTGCTGTCCCGTTTTTTTTTTTTTTGTAATGGTATAACGAATTTGTGAATTTTTTTTATTAGTTGCTCTCAGGAATGCCTCTTTAATTTAGTACGATTATGTCGGTATTCATTTTCTGAGGTTTGTTTCTTTTAATTATTTCAAATTTCCTCCTACTGTATAGTTTTGCGTTTAATATTATCTTCTATGTCAGGGATGCCCAACTCATAGCTCGCAAACCAAGTGTGACTCGCGGCAACTTTTGATGTGGCTCATTTTATCAACTCGGGCATGAAATGTCTAAATAATTATTTGCTCTATAAAATACAGTACCGCTGTTAATAGACATAGTTGTTCACACATTTCTTTAGTTTAATAGTTATATGTATAGAAAGAAAATACAGTAATTGTGAGTATAAATTTGGTTGATTATTTGTATAGTTTTCGGTTTTATTAAATTGTTACGCCACAGGAATATTTCCGCTTCAAAATACGTGACGTTGGTCGGTATCTACGGAGAGGGCATTGAGATAGGTTCGTTATGTTTGGAATACGTTTATATATAGAACTATTATTTATCAGAAGTTGTGCATTTTCTATCAAATGGTTTCATCCAGGTATAATAAAAATATTGTTCTATTTATGTTGGTCATTACTAGGGCGCGGACACGAACGGTTGATGACTCATCGCCCATGGGCGCACTATTGAAATGTTGTATTTTTAAAGAGGTTTTAATTTTATTTATATAATTGGATAACAAGTGGCGGGTGATCTATAAAATACAAAATACCTTATTATTTGTTCGTTTTCTCTTCTGTAAGACTTGTTCTCTTTGAATTAAGTACATCGTTGTAGATAGAAAAGGTCCTTTCTACATCGCAACTGGTTATAGGTGCGTACTGGAAATATTCCTTTATTTCAGCGTATTTAGCATACACAATTGCCGCAATGTTATTAAATCTGGATTTCTATTAAAAACTGCGTCTAACGTTTGCCGAAGGCCACATCCGAAGTCACTTGGAATACTTTTGAAATTATTAATAGCCCACGTCTAATGTGGTTAATCCATCTTATAATTTGAGATTTCGATTTTCAAAATATGTGATTAGTTTAGGAAAATTTCCAAAGTGTTCCTGAAGGAATAACAACTGATTTTTTAAATTTGAGATTTGTGTTACTTCCTTGCAGTCAGAAATACTTCGAGCATCGTCATTTAAACATGTAACGAAATTTTGTAAGCTATGGAAATTCTCTGCATAAAAACTATTTATGTGTATGTTTTAGCAAAGCTAAGTGACGACAGTTCGATGATATTTTACAGACTTTGTAATAAATTTCGGAATCACTGACAATTCATTTTCATATCAGAAAAAGTAACATAAACAAAGTTCTAGATCTAATTACATGATAACTAAAAATGTACGCGTATGTTATTGAAACTAAACGAAATCCAGTGCACACTTACGTCTAGATAATTGGGAGAAGTCGATTCAATAACCCGGTATTAAACAGACTATTACAAAAATTACGAAGAACGTAATTAACAGTCAAAACAATGAAAAAACGAAACTAACATAAGTAAGAATGAAAATTTTGTTTCTCTTGCGAAATATAAGGTAAATATAATAAATTTAAAAAATCCCTCACGCTCCTATCTACGCCGATGAAAAAAGGATTTTACTCATAAATTCCTTAGTTTATGGACATTTTTTGCTCTCATTCTCGGGCTCTTCTCGAGCGTAAACAGATGTTGCAGTTCACCATATGAATTAGTGCTATTCAGTAAGCGTGTGTTGTTTACATTATTTCTTTGCTCCGTTGTAACTTCGTCGTAGTTTAAACCGGTCATGTCAGCGCCCTAGACATTACTATATATAAGCAATTACATTGTAGTTACCCTAATCATATTGGCACAGGAACCAGCAAAAAAAAACACCTGTATACAACTATAATTTTCACGAAGAATGGGAAGAGAAATATTTTTTTATACATTTTAAGAACAAATTTGTCTGATTTATGGTTCAACAGTTAGTATTGGGCAAAAATGCAACACTATCCAACAGCTATCCAGGAAGTTCAATTAACCAGAAATTGAGTAACTCATAGAATAGAAGCAATGTCTGTGAATATCACAATTAAAAGATGATTTACAAAAATGTGTTTACAGTGTGATGAATTTTTATAAGGATGGTTTTCAAATATTGCTCAGCAAAGGAAGATATACTGTCAGTTTTGCCATTAAAAGGGAAAACCCGTGAGTACGACATATACCAAGATATTAAAAATCATATTACAGAAATTAATTTTCTGCTTCAAAAACATGTATCCATAACAACAGATGGAGCACCTGTCATGATTGGTTCTGTTGTTGGCTTCGTCACGTTTTGCAAAAACAAAGCTGAGTTTCCAAATTTTTTTCACAACCACTGTATCATACATCAACGGGTATTATGTGCAAAAATTCTGCATTATGAGCACGTAATGAGAGTTGTTCTAAAAATTGTCAATTCTATTCGTGTCAGACCACTTCAGTGCAAAATATTCCAAAAAAAAAACTGACTGATGAACTTGTGCAGAGTATGGACCTCTGATGTTACATTCTGAAATCAGGGTGGCTTAGTAAGAGGAAAATACTGCAACGAGTTTTAGAGCTTCTTCCAGAGATAAATCAGTTGGTAGAGTTTAGAAACGAAAATTATGTAGAGCTTAGTAATCATAGCTGGTTATGTGATTTAGCTTTTCTTACAGGCATAACAACTAAAATCTTGAACTTCCGGGAAAATGAAAAACTATTATTGAATTAATAGGAAGCAGAGTCCGATCCAAACCTGATGATACCTGCGTAGAAAACGATTTTCGGTACTAGAGAGAGCAAGCAGTATAAAATGAGAGAGATAGCGCGGTACACAGTCGGGCGGAAAAACATTAGTCTACTATTTGATCATTTGTCGTTTAGTCTTTGCTTCGTACTGTGCTCCGATACATTTACATCATTTATATACATTTTAAAATCTTTTATAAAACCAGTTTTTTTTTATTAATAATAAAACACAAAAGAGTGGAGTAATATTTGTGTTCATGTTAAGAAAATTAAAGATTATATTGTTAAGGAACATACTATGGATAATTTCCACAAAGAATTTGTTATTAATGTACATTGTGACAATGAGACTGATTCTGTATTTGACTATTCGTCAGATGAAAACGGTTACTCAAATTTTATAAAAGACTAGTTTCTTAATTTAATTTCATCTTTATTTTTATTTTCAAGTTATTTATCTAGTGTTGAAGTTATTAAAAATAAAACAAAAGAGTGGAGTAATAATGTGCATTGCGACAATAATACTGATTCTGTATTTGACTAATCGTCAGATAAAAACGGTTATTTAAATTTTATAAAAATCTGGTTTTTTAATTTAATTTAATCTTTATTTTTATTTTAAATTTATTTATCTAGTGTTAAGGTTTACTTTTTCAATTGTTTTTGCCATGCGGTTATTAATAATAAAACAAAAGAGTGGAGTAATAATGTGCATTGTGACAATAATACTGATTCTGTATTTGATTGTTCGTCAGATAAAAACGATTATTAAAATTTAATTTAATTTAATCTTTATTTTAAATTTATTTATCTAGTGTTGAGGTAGACCATGCAGAACTTTTTACGAAAAATAACTTTTCTTCTTAAAATTAATAATAAAAAAGTGTTCCATATGAGTCCAACTTAAGTAGACACACTGATCAATATCTCGAGTTTGTGCAAAATTGTTCGGTTTTATTATCGTCTTATGACGGATTAACTACGTACTGCTCGAATTATTTGCGTATTTAACGATTGACTAATCATTTTTTCGGCTGTCGTACTGCTACCCATTGTATATAAAATTTAACGATATGCTCTAAATGGCCATAGCCCACTCAAAACCCGAATATACAAGTAAGTAGTAAGTATGGCGCCACCACGATAACTAACCTTCTAACTTATAAGCCAATTTAACAGTCCACTTAAAATTGTGAGAAACGCCTGTTCAAATAAAATACACCAACTTATAACCCAATTATGGTCTTTTACCTTCACACTTCCCAAAGGATGTTGTAAAATCTGATGTACAGCACCGCCTCTAGCTCGCCGAGAAAATGGGCATGGTTCGAATTCAAGTAAATCGAAGGTGTTATAGAGCGCCAGTTCCGATATTGTATCTATGCCATACACCAAGCTGACCACCATAAACCCGGAACTAGTTTATTTTTGAACCCCAGGTAGAATGATAGGTAAAACCAACACACTCATTCAAAATTCAACAACAGGTTTATTCTAAATTTTAAACACCCAAAATGTTTCAAGACCCAAATAATCAGAACAAAACAGCTATTGCTAACTAATATCCTAAGTCAAACGTTGTACGTAGCTCGTTATAAATTGAGTTCAATAAAATATTTAAAAGGAAACAAAAAAAACATTGAAATATGAATTACATAAGCGCAACCCAGTTGCAAGTATTTAAATTTCTGAAGGAATGAATAAAAGTCTTAAATGGCCACCCAAGGTGATCCACAACTTCAAATTACCAATGACATATAATTACAAAATTAAAGAAATTAAAAAAAAGGAAACTCATGAGACAACCTTAAAGTTAAATTGATTACCTGACAATATTCTTACAAAAGCATAAAATCATGAGGCAACTTGCCGAAAGTCTTTCCAAAGTCGAACAGTTTGACCGTAAATTGCAACACATCAACACTCCAAATGAAACACTCTGTATAACAGAGGCAACCGACAATCTGTTCGACAGAAGTGCAGACTCTAGGTTACAAGGTATCTAATACTAAAAATATTAGCGCTAGTTAACTGTGCTTTACATAAGAGTACGTGATCAACATTAAATTCAATATTTCCTTACAAGATTCCACAATAATAAATTTGAAAGGTGACTAATTATATTAAATAACAAGCAATAGATTTACACCATACAGATGTGAGGCTGCAACGCCAATACACATCCAAAATTTGTTCAAAATTCTAAATCCAAAAAAAAAAAGGCTACTTAACGTCTCCAAAATTGACAAAGTAACCCCCAACTGGAGTCACTGTTACTTATAAAACTACGTTAATTGAATAAATTCAAATTATAAGCCACTCAGGCCACTATGCAGTTAAATAATGAAATTACGATGACTTGAACAATTAGTTAAGCCGAGAAATTTACAATTAACAGTTCGATAGTACTCGGAATTGACTTGAAGTTACCAAAACTGATTGGCAAATAACTGATAATCAAACACAGACACAGTACCTTTGAAATTCCACAGCTACAATACACGATACCTTCTACAAATCACACTCGTTACAAAGGGAAACTGCTCCAGATACCCTCGGTTAACGACATCTTCGGGAGAACAGTGTAGGAAGGCTACAGCATTACATCTATCTGCACCTTAAATTATGTCTTCACCGCCAGGTACACAATCTATCCCCTTGGAATTATAAAATATATCAGGCACGTGGTTCTTAAACTTTACCCAACGAAAAGTGCTCTAATGAAATTTTTGCCATGCACTAGCAGCTATAATAGAATATAGAAACAGCACAATTAAGATCGGTCAGACACGTGAAAATTATACTTACAGCAGTTAAACAATTCTTAAGCCACGACAAAACAATATCCTCGGCAAGATTACAATCATAACGCCATATTCACATTAACACTTGAGAAATACCATAACATCCGCCTTTTGCTAGCGATTACATACGATATAATTCAACAATCTACCAATTTCTCAAGTAGTGACTAAAGAAAATGCATCTGCTCTTGTGATGTTTTAAGTGCTTCTTCTAAGACAGTCGAGGATCAAAAGAGAAAGGCTCTAACTTGTCAATCACCGATCTTAAGCGTAACAACGAACATGTGAACTAATAACAGAACGACCTAACCTGATATTTTAACATACGACATAAATGTAGATTCAAATGACAATACAAAAGTGGAAAATAATTATCATTAAATTGTCGCATAACTCTGACCCAAAAGAAACTCCCAAAACTAATTAGAAACTAATTAAAACTGCCGAAACCACTAAATAAAACAAGTGCGCCATCTACCCGTCAACACATATACATTACACACATGAGATAATGTAAAACGTACGGCGGTAGGACTCTTATGAAATCCTTCCCTAGACGGCAGAAGGAGTCAGAAGGATGATCTATTTAACCAAGATAATTTAAGTATTCAATCGATAAAACTAAAATTATCAATTAAGAGATAAAATACAGCAAAATAATTGTAACAGTACATAGATTTATTTATTTATTAATGTGTTAAATATTAATATCAATATTGCAAACGGTCATTAATCAAATCAATTGCTACGGTAATAAATATTATTATTACATACCTTATCGTCTCGATTCCTCTGACGAGAGTCAAGCGCACCTCGCTGAAGTCGCAATTGTAATCGTTCGTGAACATCTTGTACGCGGCATTCAACCATTTCGCTTGATTCGAGGTGCCCAATTGACTGGTCACCGCTGCCGGAACCACGTTCGGCCTATCATTCGGATAATAAATATTCTGCTTCTGCTCTTCCACCTGGTGCTGGGCGCACAGCACCGCGCAATAAACGAACGCGTGTACGTCGAGCACGCTCAAAGAGTCGGCGGTGCAATTACTCAAGTTCTTGATCGAGTAGGGTAATCCGTCGAAAACGGAACATTTGTAACCCGACAGTGGCCGACGTAATCCGATCCATATGTAATGATGCAACGAATCGGGGTGCACTAATTGCGCCACGTCATCGAATTTGTATAAATCGCTCTCGTCGGGCAGTCTGATCGTCAGTTCTACCATTTGATTGCAGGTGGCGAAATAGCTGCTCTTAATTTTCGCCTGGTGATCTCTAGTGACGAATATCCGCTTGAGTAACTGTTCGCGCCACAATCCAGAGGAACACTGAGTCGCCTTCTCTAATATCGAGCTCTTGCGGTCCTTTCCCAACGAGAGTAACATATGCCCGGTCTGGGAGCATCTGAAGGAAGCCTCGCGATTCCAGCGCTGCACCAATTTCTTGTGTAGCTCGGGCGCGTGAGATATCCATATCGACTGCAGATCTGCCGGATGGAGGTGGTAGGCAGCGAAGAGTAGCGGCAGCGTGATCTGCGCAGCTTCCTTGTACTTGATGAGTTCCCGCTTGGCCTGTTTGTAAACTAAAGTGATCAGGTGGAAGCACAACTGACCCCTGTAGTGGTTCAGGAATTCCTGAGTCAGATTCTTATCGGGACAGTCTTGTAGGTTATCCGAGGCTATCTTCAGCGACTGATCGAAGTTGAAGACGGCGCTCACGTACTCATTATTAGTCTTTATATTAACCGTGTTCCTCTCGTCCAAGCTCAACTCCACCATCTTATCTAAAATACTTATGAGGAACATGTAGAACTGCCAGTTCAGGTTCTTCTTTGTGGTGTCCTGTTGGTATTTGGCGAGAACTTCAGCGACGGTCTCGTACCAGCTTAAATTCTTGGTGAACACGGACAAGTTCTGTTGTTCGATGTTGCGAGCGTGTTCGTACGCCTCTCTGACCTGGTTGTTCTGCAGGAAGTGCCGCAGGAGGCGGACGCGGATGTTGACGTCATTCGGTCTTGATTCTAGTTCTTTCGTGAGCAGTTTAGTGATGTCGCTGGGGTCCTTTCCCTCTGACAGCATCAGTTTCTCCTTCAGCGAGAATATGGACGGGTTGTTCGGGTCTATCGTCTGGGCCTTCTCGCAGAAATAGCGGGCTCCCGATCGGTCGAAATTGATGTTGTCCGAAGCGAGCAGTTCACATACTGGAATGGAAGAAATGAAAATTTAAGAATGGACATACGTAATGAGTTCGTAACCAGAGAACGACCAACGAGAGAAGCGACAAACACGATAAAAGCGCGTCCCTGTTTCTTGGGTGGGCAAGGCAAGCGTAGCTGTCTGCGCAATCATCTGTCTAGTTTTGTATTCTCTCACGTACACAAACAGGTAGTTAAAGTTAAAATCATGTGTCAAAAAGACAAAACTAAAAATTATTTCTCATGTATATACAAATACAGAGAAGAGAGGTATAGGAAAATGCATACTCGCGGCAAAAAGTTTTGTCGGGTCTTAAGACCAGCTATATGGAAGATATCACTGGTCAACTCTAGTAATCGGATAATATTTCCCACTACATTTTAATAAACCATCACCATTCACCCTTCAGAGATATATTAAATTTCCTCAAAAATACAATAGATCTACACCTTTTCCAACAGTATTTGCGAAATTATCATTTTAATTTTTGAAAGCGTCAATTGTATTTTAGTCTTAGCAAATGAATTGTAGAAGATATCATTTGTATTTTCTAACAGTGAATTAGATTTGCGAACCAGTCAAATGTATTTTAGCCTAATCAAATGGATTGTGGAAAGCATCAGATGTATTTTATCCTTATCATATGGATTTTGGATAACGTCAAATGTATTTTCGAACTATCAATTGAATTTTATAAAGCATCAAATGAATTTTCGAAAGCATCATTTGTATTTTCGATGGCATTATGTTATTTCGATATTCTATGTACTTATATTCTCTTGAATGTCTTTTTTTGCTCACGAATTAATTGCCGGATAAGCGTCGGGCGTGCACCAGGTATACAATATGTATGTCTGGTAGGACGCCCGACGTTCATCTTAGGCAATGTAATATATATTATAATTTTCTGTACAGGGTTATTGTGCTAATACCAGTTAGTATAGTGATTTCTGACAAATAAATAAATAAAATACATATCACCTTTTCGAAACTACATATGATTAAGCTGAAATACATATGATTATTTCTAAAATTAAATTTACTAATCGAAACTACTTTTGACGAAGTCTCATAATCATTTGACTATTCTCATTTACAATTGACGATATCGATAATTAAATTAATAGCTCTAAACTACATATGATATTATCTAAAATACTTTTTTTATTTCTAAAATTCAATTGATGCATTCCCAAATACTAATAACATTTCGAAACTACATTTAACGCTTTCGAATATACTGTTGGAAAAGGTGTAGTGTGATAAAGCAATAAATAAGCCAACCAAAAAATTACACAAAGAATCTTTTGAAGATATTTAAGGGAAAATATTTTAAAATGTAAAATAAGAGCAATATCACACATACCCCGGACGTTTAACATATGTAGTTTTAAAAATGCAGAGAAATTACCATACTAATAAAACAAAGAATGGTGAAATAATTGATCTTTGGAGAGGTGGCTGAATTATTAAAAAAAAAGTATTTGATATATGTGCTGCAAAAAATCTGGTTTTAAATAATATTCCAAAATATAAACACCTCTAGCAATTGCGCTGTAAATACCAAGGTAAATACATATTAGGCAAACATGCCCCAGGTAAAACAGTCTTAGAATGCAGATATAGTAATATAATCAAGAAGTTTGAACTAAATTATAATGAAAACCATTAATTTTTTGTATCTATTTTAAAATAAATAGAATGTATATTACAGAAAAAAATTAATGACAGATACATACTCGTAAATATCATCAATATAAATAATTACAAATTCCATAAAACCGAGATCTTAATAAAATATTCATTCTCGCCCTTGAAAAATAAAATAAATTCCAAAAGCCCCAAACATTTGTAGAACAGCAAAAAGATTTGTTTGTAATGTTGACACATGAATGTTATCGTGCCATAAATCATAAATGAAGAATATTTGAAATATATTTACTTCTATATACCACATGTATTTTCTTTTAGGAAGCAGTTCAGTATATTTACTCAAACTTGGGTATTATAAAAATTGAATATAATCCCTCTTTATTTCCTCTTAGAATTTCCTAGAGTTGACCAGTGATACCTTCCATATAGCTGGCCTTAAGACCCGACAAAACTTTTTGCCGCGAGTATACATGAAATATGTCTAGAATTTTCTGAAGTGTCCAAAAATTTAATAATATACAGGGTGTTGCATTTACAATAAAAAAAGTTAGTATTGGCCACTGTTATATGACACACCATGTATAAAAATTTTCTGTTGAAAAAAATGCACAACTAAAAATACCAATCGACGTGTCCAAGCGTTTTTTCGGAAACGCCCCCATTTATTTATTATCGAATTTATTCCATTACTCAAATACGACTAAGCAAAAGTGGGACACGATACATTCAAAGATCCGACAATACTGTCGCTTCTCGTTGTTCTCTGGTATAACACTGCTCTACAACTCAGTTAGACATACATTCCGAAAGTATTAAATAGATAACACGAATATAGCGGAATCGTTTTAGCAATACAATTCCACTGCAAATTGACATTATTAATCTTTTTTTTTGATATTACCGTCATCAAATTAGATAAATACATAATTATTGTGAATAGTTTTGTAAACTTTAAATTCGTTTTTTTCTATAATATGTTGGCCTATAAATAGGTGTTGGTCTGATATAATGATTGATCACAAATATTAATTTAAACGCCTTCTTTCATATCTTTTAAATGTTCCATTAATTCATAGGTACTTAACACATCAACAGTAAAAAAAACTTCTTCATAAATATTGTCTTCTGTTGGTTTTAAAAAAGATTATTCTACTGTAAAACTATCAAACAAAAGCGTAGTACAATAACACACCAATTACATACCTTTTAATACTAGTTTATTTTGTTTAGGGTCCAAGTCTAAACTTGTGCGATACGCTTCCAGTGCGGCATCCATCTTTCCTAGTTTTTCAAAAATCCTTCCCAGCAGCTGTTGAGCTTCCGCCGATTCTGGTTTGGCATTTAGGTAGATCGTGGCGTATCGACGGGCTTGTTCGTAATCACCGACTTTGAAGTATAATTTTGAGAAGGCGAAACATCTCAGGTTGCGCTAAATTAAAAAAATAAGTGTTATTCGAGTCAAAGGAATTCTTAATCAATAAACTATCACGTTCAGTTTAAAAGTAAGTCTAAAAAATTAGGTCCGTTCGCACAACGAATTATGGCTCACTTTGTATAGTGAACTAATTTCATACTTTAGAGTGGAAAACATGTTTTGAAAATTGGTTTTAACGCAGGCGACAGTGTATAAATATTAAAGGCGAATATTTTGTGCCAAACATTTTTCTTATTTCCCAGTTTTTGTAAGAACTTAAGAGGCGTATTTAATACAAAATTTTGACATACAGGGTGAGTCATATCCGCGGGGAAGGTAGATTGTGACTTTATGAGAAAAGGTATTTCGAAACGGTTTTCTTGCCACTCATTAGGAGCACGTTTTAAAACTATTTTATATTATACAGAGTGTTCCATATCTTGGTGTCTGACCATAGTTATAATTTTTCAAATGGAACACCTATATATTATTATTTTTTTTATTCCCCGTATAATTCTTAAGTCAAAAAGTTATAAGATAGTATAGGACCAAAATTTAAGATTTTCGACTTAATAAAATTATATTTCTCGAAAACGACGTATTAGACTGACACAGTTTTTGGCAGCGTTGTTCATAATAAAAGGTGCTCCTAATACAAACATATTTAATTTTTTTGCAATTACTATGATTTTAAGTTACATATATTTTTGTCTAAAAGTGATTTTTTGAAATGGAACAGCCTGTATATCAATTCTTTTTTGAATTGCTTACTAAATTCCGCCCATCATTGCTAAAGAGTGTACTGCCAATGGGTAATAATTAAAATGAATGCCCGGGCAATTCCTTTTGATTGTATGTTATTTGCGGATGAAGTTGATTTCCATAGTAACGGAATAGTTAACGAAGGAAATTTCCATTACTGTTCAAAACCCTTACTTCAATAATAAATACATCATTAGCATAGGTGGGCCATAAATGTATGGGGTGGCACTCTTGATGATTGGATGATAGGCCAACATTTATTTGAAGGTAGTATTAATGGAGAAGCTTATAAGTAATTTCAATCAAGCAGTTTAGTGGAATTTTTGGAAGATGTTCCGCTAAATTTAGAAAGAGATGTAGATACAACAAGACAGCGAATCCCCACATTCTATGCTACAGACACCAAATATTTGAATGAAATATTTCCAACAAAGTGGTTAGCCATTGGAGGCGCTATTGACTGATTTGCTTGGTTTTCAGGCATCACAAAAAATGTCGATTTACTATTTCGGAAGCATGTTGAAAAACTTTTAAAAGTGAATTTAAACACTTTTAATTTTTATATATTTTAATGTTCATATTTTACTGTTATTTTATAATTTCTGTTTCACTAATTACTCATCCATTCACGTAATTCGTATTTAAATAAAAAAAAACATAAAGTTGGCAAAATTATTTCAAAAAACCACTATAGCTCAGTAATGGTCACTTTTAAAGTAATAACGTCTTATATGTTTTTGTTGGGAAATTTAGTAAGCAAATCAAAAATGAACCGATATACAGGATGTTCTATTAAAAAAAAAAACTGTTTTAGACAAAAATATGTTATGGAATGTTAACCCATTTTTCTGCAAATTCAATAAGTAAATGCAAAAAATAAAATATGTTTGTATTAGGACCTTTTATTTTAAGATCGCAGAAAGATAGTCCTAGAACGGGTCTTATGGAATTACCTCATATCGTACTTTCAAGATTTACTTTTTTAGAAACATATGTAAGAAATATGAGATCCGAAGAATTTGAATTTGTTTATTTGGATGAAACATGGATCTTTGAAAATGATAGCATATGCAGATCGTGGCAATAATGGTAATAAGAAAAGTGTGAAATCACTGAACACAGATGGGACACGTTATATTATTCTCCATGCAGGTAACAAAAATGGCTTCATTCCAGGGGCTTTTTTGTTATTTTGATGAATCAATATACATTTCTTTCCTGGTTTGAAAATCAGTTAATACGAAACTTGAAAAAACCATCTATGATTATAATGGACAATGCGAGATACCATTCTACATTAGAAAATAAAGTACCTAATTCTAGTTGGAATAAAGCAGATATTAAGCAATGGTTATTGACAAATAATGTTGCTTATGAAGAAGATATGTATAAAAAGCAATTACAGCTTGTATTAGAAAATAATCTTAGGAAAACGTATGTAGGTAGATAAAACTGCTGAACAGTATAATCATAATGTTTGGAGATTACCACCTTCTTACCACTGCATTTTCAACCCCATTGAAAATGTATGGGAAATAACGAAAAGTTATTACAATCGTCATATTGGAAGAGATGGATATGGAAAAGAATTTCATTGTGGAAGGAAACATTAGGTACATTTACTGCAGAAGTATAGAAAATCATACCGAAAAAGAAATACAAAAACGGTAGGACAGAGAAGTGGGATTTGACAAAGATGATGCTGCTGAATTAATTATACATTTAGGTGATAATAGTGATACCACTTGTGATTTAGACTCGGAGTAATTTGTTGTTTCTTTATATACTACATAATATCGAACTAATGTGTTCAATAATTGTATACTCATAGTTTTCAGTTTCATCATAAAGTCGTTTTACATCTATCAATTTTAAGTTCAATAAATTGACAGATGTAAAAGTAGCTGTAGCATATTTTAAAACACATTCAAACAAGCGGAAATTAAATTTAACAAGACACTGTTCGAATATGATCATGAAACTTGGCATACAAGTATAATAATAAAAAAAAATTTAAAAAAAATAGCGACTTTTACATCCTAGAAATTGTGATAATTCTAATTCAAATTTATTCGTCAAATACGATTCGTATTAATAATATACATTAAAATAATGCTTAAAAAAATTAGTTTCCTAATCCAATTAGATACATCCCAGCAACTAGAACCTACAATTCCAGCTATTTGCGAAAAATTTTGAAAAATATGATTATAAATAATTTCGAAAAATTACTATTTTAGGTCTATAAAGTAATGAAATGAGCGAAGATGTTTCCAAACAAATTCATATCAATTCATGTCAACATAAATATGGGGATCTTAATATCCCCATATTTATCCATAAACTATTATAAAACAAGCAAATTTTTCTCAACTTAATTTGTATATTCTCTCGTGCATAAACAATATATAAATAATATTGCTGAAGATTTCAGACCATCAGAACATTTATAAAAGAACATTCCCGCCAATTGCATAGGAAAGTGATTCAGCATAAAACGTATACAATAGATATTCATTTGTAAATAACATTAATTTCATTAATGTAATAATTTAATGAAAAATGAAGTAGTTATAACGCAAGAATTCTTTTAAGAACGACCACAAAGTGCCGGCATAATGGCGGATTGAAAGAAAAACTTACCTCCGATTCGATATTTATCTTCTTGAGACAAATCTCGACATGTCTATCGACCTCTTGCTTTGTATTAAACATTTTAGATTCCTACTGTCTGTTACGGTAACTAACACAAAACATAAATTTATCACATAACTTGATAAACATCCGTTAAATTACATTTATTGACAGCACATCAATACACTACATTATATCAGAAAATACGGCTTACGAGTGTTTTCAGTTATGATGCAAACGGAAATATTGGTTGTCAAAAGCGACGTGGGGGGGAGCAAAGCAAACGTTCTGCTTCAGAAATTGGCAGCTCTGCTTGAGAAACGTGTTCCTAAATTAATAGTTAGGGGAATGATCTAGGTATTTTAAAAATAATAATTAATACACAGAAGGAAATTAATTTGATAATGATAAAACCTATACAAAAAAGTTAGATGTTAGATATTACCAGGTAATTGTGATTGGTATAGTCATATTCACAACATTTGAATTATCAGACTAGACCGACTCGTGTTTTGTCGGCTCTCAGGCACCGTATCACCTACCGGTTTCCCCGACAGCCGACAAAACACGAGTGAAACTGTACGTATTCCCCTATCTAGCCCATGTATAATTTGAATGTTGTTTTCTCCCATTAAAGAACAACGCCTATAACCTCAAATTTGTTTAATGTAAAATGAAAAACCTTTAATTGTTTATTATATAATTAAATAATTTTAGGAAAATATGACATCTTTATTAAGCAATATCTATAAAGAACTTCTAGGATCACGAGCTTTTATAACAGGTAACATCGATAAAATAAAACTATTTCATATTTACAAGAACTTTTAGATATTTGCCGGTTTGCCAGCAAAAAAGCTGGCGGCAGTACTAAAAATACTAGCACAAAAGTTCGACCTAAACATAGAGGTTGGAGACGCCAAGATGGTCACTGCGTTGAAGCCGGAACGATTCTAGTTTTGCAACGCACGCTAAGGTTTCATCCCGGACTAAATGTAAGCTTACAACAATAATATCGTTGTTTATATGCACAAAATACTGTATAATATAGGTCGGCTTTGGTCGTAATGGGACATTATTTGCAATGGTACCAGGTAAAGTTGTTGTGAGTTGTGAAGAAACAGATCCCGACTGGTCTCACACTTGGATTCAAAGATCTTACAGTAATCGCCAAGGGAAAAAGTTTTACAAGAAATATTTTAATGTACTTCCTGTTAAAGATCACCAAAATTTTAAATTAGTGGAGCAAGTATAAAAAGAAGCAAGTTAAAATAGTCATAATTTATTGGCAAAATAGGTATTTTATTTACTGATTTAACCAATTTAAAGTTATATAATTTATATTTCCATCATGTTTTAATGTCGCCAATAAAGTTCTTTTTTTAACTGATGTACCAAGTCTGCTCATAGAAACCAATTCACTCATATGGAAGCTTCTTGACTCTGATGTACAGTGGACTATATTAACAGCATGATATAATATAGGGTCACCTTAAAAACAAATTTTCTGTAATTATGTGATTCTGATGTTTTCAGATGATTTCTGAAGGGTTTATTTTGTCTGTTGCGAATAATACTAGCAACATACCTAAATACAATAAAAAATCCCCACCAAATTTGTTTCCTGGTGTTAAAAAATATCCTCTGTCCCATAAATCAATAAATACAGATAGTTTCACATCTGTAGTCATTTTTAATATTTCATCTTCTGCCACTTCAACTAAATCATCTTTTGTCAAATTTAAATGATAACAAAATACCGGCCACAACAACGTGTCATTATCAATGACACAAGATTTTCTAAATTCTTCTTTAAATATTTCCTCCTTGCATCGTGTATCACCCCGTTTTCGTTTTCCATGTACAATTTTATCTATAACATTTTCAATCTGGTTTTTCCGAATACTTTCATATACAATTTTCAATTGTTCCAATAACTTATTTTTGAATTCATCATATGCTTCACGTACATCATCAGAAGGAGCAACTGTAAACCTAGGGCAGTTTAATAAAGTTGCTAGACCCTTCCTTTTCAGTAGTAATGCTTCTTCAGGCAATAATCGTAGTGGTAATGCTGTAAAATGATTTCTGACATTCATAGAGAAACGTGCTTCTAAAGTACTTACTTACATGGTATGCAAAAATTGTTGCCCAATATTTCACCAATTATTCTGTACTTAGTACGTAATATTTCCCAATCTAAAATTCATTACAATTAGTATAATTTGTTTGTTAACTTTTTTATTGAAACCTTCTATATTGTAAAGAAAACAAAAGCTCCCTTCAATAAATATTCTTATCATTATAGTATAATTAAACGTTTTGTTCATGGAATTTGTTAAGAAAATACTAAAAATCATTAATTCAATTATTTATCCATTATATCACAATTGTGAGAATAATTAGGTTATGTTTGTTCAATATATATTGTATATACATTGAATTAAGTACATTGCCGTACTTTCTTAAAGAAATTGAAATCAGTAGACATTTCTAAAGTTTTATATTTCCTTGTTTGAAAAAGAAAATCATTAGTTTTCAATATATTTCTTAATATTTCTATACAGAAATAGTACAAATTCTTTTCTGGTAGAACGGTAGAACCGATAACTTGTTAGTTTGCTGTCATCTGTCATCACAGAGTACAAACTACCATACTTCACAGTTGCCAGGGAAGATTTTTTTAATTCCCCAGACATTTGTGAAAATCCGTATTTTTGCCAAAATCTTTATCAAATTTAATTCTTACCGAATCAGTCACGTCGTCGAAGTGTAATAACGCAAAACCAAACATAAAATATCTTACAATTATCGCAAGTGAATGCAAATAACTCAAATATTTCATGTCATTTACATTTTTAATTAAACGTCCGAAGGTTACAATGGTAGATAACGTATCACAACACGTTTATCTATTCATAACTATCATTTATGCCCCAAGGCAAATCAAAATTAGAACTCTTCGTGAATTCCAAAACAGTTAGTACCTATAGTATTGCAATTTAAAACATGTATCCATTAGTTGGGGCTATAGATGAGGGCACGTCGAGTGCTAGATTTATCTTGTTCAAAGCAGAAACGACCGAAATTGTTGCTTCACATCAGGAGGAACTATCAAAAATATATCCTACACAAGGTTGGGTTGAGCAAGATCCAATTGAAATCTTAAATGCTGTCAATACTTGCATTGAACATGCAATTCAGGAGCTCAAAGACAAAGGTGGACGTGTTAATGATATTGTAGCTGTGGGTGTAACAAACCAAAGAGAATCGACTATTGTTTGGGATAAATTTACTGGAGAACCACTTTATAACTCTATAGTTTGGTTAGATGTTAGAACTTCCCCAACTGTTGAGCACTTATTGGAGACCATTCCCAATAAAAGCAGAAATAAGAATTATTTGAAACCTTTATGTGGATTACCATTATCGCCATATTTCAGTGGAGTTAAGTTGAAATGGCTATACGACAATAATCCGAGAGTAAAGAAGGCAATGGATGATGGTCGATGTTTGTTTGGGACTGTTGATACGTGGATAATTTGGAACTTAACGGGAGGAAAAGATTTAGGCATTCACATAACAGATGTTTCAAATGCTTCCCGCACAATGCTAATGAACATAGAGACACTTAAATGGGATCCAATGTTGATTAAGTTTTTCAATATACCTGCTTCTATATTGCCCACGATCAAATCAAGTTCTGAAGTGTATGGTACGATAAAAGTAGGTTGTTTGACAGGTGCAAAACTAGCTGGATGCCTGGGAGATCAACAAGCTGCCTTGGTCGGTCAACAATGTCTTGCTCAAGGACAGGTATGAATACACTTTGATACTTGTTTTAAAAAGGATCAAATTTTTTCGATATAACAATTTTAATTTTCAGGCAAAAGCCACATACGGAACTGGATGTTTTTTGCTGTATAACACTGGCGTTGCTAAAGTTGAGAGTTCACATGGTTTATTGACAACAATAGCTTATCAATTAGGAGCCGATAATGCCCCTATTTATGCATTAGAAGGATCAGTAGCGATAGCAGGAGCTGCTTTAAATTGGTTAAGGGATAATTTAAATATTTTGCTGAATTACTCGAATGCCCAAGATGTTGCTGAACAGGCTGCATCTTTAGATGAAGGAGACGTTTACTTTGTACCAGCCTTCAGTGGCCTTTACGCACCATATTGGCAAGAAGATGCAAGAGGGTAATGTACCTCATTTACAATATTTATACCCAGATTGACAGTGTAATAGTCATTGTTTTTACGGATACTTAGTATTATAATTGCTATTTGTTAATACTTATAGTGCCAGTCAAGATATCCAATCATTTAGGAAATTTATCAGCAATCTACCTAATAAATTTACTTTTACATTTTTATTATCATCCACTTCGTAATATAAGCACCAATTTCAGACTAATTTGAAAAATAGTATGTCAAGTCTATATTTTTTGTATAAGTAAGTAAAGACATTGAATCTTAAGATCTGCAGGTATCAAAAAAATGATTATATGATATTGTTTATTTTTAAATTGTCAGTAATTTTTAATACGGTTTTATTTTACAGAGTTATATGTGGTATCACAGAAGACACGCACTCATCCCACATAGTTCGAGCCACTCTAGATGCTGTTTGTTTTCAAGTTAGGGATGTCATAGAAGCGATGAACAAAGATTATGGATCTGTTCTACATACACTGCGGGTAAAATATTTTTGCCAAGTATTATAAATAATTACACATAATTGACACCATTGGTGTTGAGTCTAAATCAATATAGATAAAGCAACGAAACGAGGCACTCAAAAAAGTCTTGCTAATATATGAAAAACCTAGGCATGTGCTGCATAGTTTGAATAATTTTCTAATTTTATCGGTAAATAAGATGTCTAGACTAGAAGTTATTTTTTTCAACATGTTGCGTATGGCCATCATGCCTTAAAATAAAATATTCCGGCTTTTAATTAAAATAAAGATATCTCCTAGCTATAAATCAAATGTACTTATTTGCTTTTGAAACTATCCTAAGTTTGAAATAATTACTTCTTAAAAATTCTCAAAGTCCTACAAAAATAATTCTTGAGGAAAATTATTATAATTTTAAAATAAAAAATTTCATTTCAAAAATATTCTTAAATTCATTATAAAATATTAATCGAGAAATTATTAATTCAATTTGGGGGTTACGTGGAACTTGTTATTCTGATATTTGTAGGGATTAAATATACGGGATTATATTCTCAAAATATGGACTTATATGGCTTGCTGATTGCAAGGCCAACTGTATCTGACAGATATAAGGCCGTCACATAACAGGAATTTTCTGATTCTTATAACCTAAAAATATTATCAGTATGTGGCGCTATCTATCCAAAGCATATTAAACTGCTTGGTAAATTATTTTAAATCTTTGAAGGCAATTTCTATTTGAAATTAAGGTTATTCTGATATTTGTAGGGATTAAATATACGGGATTATATTCTCAAAATATGGACTTATATGGCTTGCTGATTGCAAGGCCAACTGTATCTGACAGATATAAGGCCGTCACATAACAGGAATTTTCTGATTCTTATAACCTAAAAATATTATCAGTATGTGGCGCTATCTATCCAAAGCATATTAAACTGCTTGGTAAATTATTTTAAATCTTTGAAGGCAATTTCTATTTGAAATTAAGGTTATTCTGATATTTGTAGGGATTAAATATACGGGATTATATTCTCAAAATATGGACTTATATGGCTTGCTGATTGCAAGGCCAACTGTATCTGACAGATATAAGGCCGTCACATAACAGGAATTTTCTGATTCTTATAACCTAAAAATATTATCAGTATGTGGCGCTATCTATCCAAAGCATAATAAACTGCTTGGTAAATTATTTTAAATCTTTGAAGGCAATTTCTGTTTGAAATTAAGGTAAAATTCTAAAAATGTATTATTTGTGGAGAAAGAAATGTTTCTTTCAAAATTCCAAGTAAGCCTGATATCCGAGGATTATGAATAAATATTCTTCAAGAATTTTGTGGTAATCTTATCAAAAAGCACTTTTTATTTTTAAATTTTATATAGGAATAAAATAATCTGTGGAATAATGTGTTAAAATTTTGGTTGTGAAAAACAATTTTATACAAGTTACTTTATTTTGTTCTACTGTCTTACCTAAATATATACAAATAATCTTAATCTTATAACCAAATTTTAAAATACGTTTTTAAATATATAGTCAATTGTAACTGGAACATTCACAAAAACACTAAAACACCTTACCACACTAAAGCACAAAAATTGCTAAATACGTATTTCAACAACTAAGTTGTCATCATCAGTAGCACTGATTAAAAATCGCGCTGTCTACACACCGTAGCGTACAGAACAACACTGATTTCCAATTTACGGGGATGGTTTATTCTTTTACCTAGGCTATTAACTACTTCATTAAAAATACCTGATCGTTGTACCGATAAATACGTCATACTTACTATTCTAATCCTATCCTTTAATTCTAATATTCTAAGAAAACCAACAATATAATTTCCTATTTACGGGGATGGTTTATATATTTTTACCTAAACTATTAAGGCTGGACGCCCGCTTCAAGCTGAGTTCGATTTGAAATAGGCGTACCACTGTTTTCTTCGTGCAAATGTAATAAAAGACAAATGTTTAAGGGTCCGCGTGCTCTGTCTTATGCTGAGGAAAAAGATAGAGAAAAGAACTTGTCACCTAATCTAATCTGCCTGTAATTTATGGCTGCGTTGTGGTCTCAGATAATCGCCGGTTGGCCGACACGTTTGCAGTCGGGAAGCAACCCCCCCTAAATTAGACAATCTATATTTTCTCAAACACACAAAAAAGGTGAAGCTAAATATGTAAAATCACCTGCCGGATTCAAATTTTGAGTTGGAAAATAAAATCGAAATCGCAAAAAGGTCGAAAAATCGTTTTTTTGTGTAAATTTTAAAATTTTCATTTTCTTCAATTTTTAATACTTATCTCGTGATATCTTAGCAATGCAGAGAGCTAGGGATCTGTTTTTTTTAAAGGTTATACCCTAAAGTATTTGGATGATACTAGTGTTTTCGATTTTTCTTTATGGTGTGTAAATTTTATAAAAAAAAAAAAAGTTTTAGTAGACGACCAATTTGTGTAACGTATATTTCAGCTATCGAGTAACTAATCTTATTTTTCAGAATTTACCCATATATATGTGAAACAAAATAAAGCCAACATTCCAAAATTATTTTTTGTGCAAGAAATAAATTTCTAGATCGTTTCAGAAGCTAATTATTGCGAGTCAAATATAATAATTATACTCCCAGCCCGCAAGCCGTGTGAGTCCTAACATGCGCTTCTAGCAGGTATAGCGTTAGGGACGGGAAGAGATATTGCTTTTACTTTCTGATACGTAGTATAAGGAAGTATTGTGACGCTGACATTGTATATGTACACTATATTGTAAAGAAAATATCAACGGTTTCGATAAAATAATGTCCGAGTAACGATTACTTTCTTAACAAACACCGATCTCAGAAGTATTTTGCAAACTGCGTAGAAACTGCCCGAAATGGTAGGCGGAGCTACCTCTCGACACAATGTGCGAGCGTACCACATACTCTATTTGATTTCAGTGAATTTCGCCCAAATTTCAAAATTTTGTTTTCCGTTTCGTGACCTTATTTTTAAAAATTAAGAAAAAATAAAATTTATGTATTGCTGTTGAGTGTTACATAATGTTAAATAAAGGCTTGTTTTTTGAAATTTCTTACATTTTTATTTTTATTTAGGGCCCTTTGGACAATTTCGAAGAAATTACGATTTATCCATTGAAAGGCGTTGTTTTCTTAAATTAGCGTGTAAATTCGGTAAGGTTTTCATGAAAAATACGATTAGGAAATGGGAAAAACGATTTCGAGGCCGGGCGTACAGCCTTAACTACGTCATTAACAGTACCTGATCGCTGTATCCTTAAATTAGTCATGCTTAATACACACTATAATTCTATCATTTAATTCTAATGTACTATGAAAAACTAACGCTATCTAAAAGGTATTGTTTACACCACAAACTTATATAAACAAGATTGGGGAATTGGCCCGTTATCTGAATTCATTAATTTATTTTTATTTTTCTGAATGTATATGCTCTCGTAACTATCTAGTTCTCTATAATTGCGCACTTGTTTTATAAGTTTGAGGCCGCTTGCTGGAATATCATGACCTGTGTCCGAAATATGTCGAGCTACACTAGACTTCTCTGTCCTATTAAACCGAAAATGAGCGATGTGCTCTTTATAGCGAGTTGCAATCGAACGTCTAGTTTGGCCGGTATATTTTTTCTCGCATTTATTACAATTAATTTCATAAATTCCAGATTTTTGTTCTACCGCAATTTTATCTTTAGTACTGCCCAAAAGACTTTTCAACGAATTACATGATTTAAACGCGACTTACAAACCAACATTTTTAAAAATATTATTTTAGTTTCTCGAAATATTATGACAAGGTAGGACAACAAATTTCTTATCTATATCACTTTGAGGTAGCAAAGTTGTGGAATTTAGAATTACATTCTTACGTTTCATTTTTCTTAAGATATTGTCAACTACGTCTGACTGGAAACCATTGTATTCAGCGATACCTCTTATAAGGCGTAATTCTTTCTCGTATCTATCTCTTGTAAGTGGGAAGTTTAACAAGTGATGGATTAGAAAATTGAATGAAGACAATTTTTGTTGCAAACAATGATTAGAATTTGCTGTAATGAATCTGTTTACATTGGTTTCCTTTCTATAAATATCTATTTCTATATTGCAACCTTCTTTAATTACTAATGTATCAGAAAAGCTAATTGTCCATTGTTTTCCTTCTCAAGAGTGAATTTAATCGTGGGGAATTTTGAGTTTAATTCATTAAGAAACATTTCGGTATCATACATTTTAGTGTCAAAAATCGCGAAAATATCGTCAACGTACCTTAACTATACTTTAGGGAAATATTTGGCGTTCTTTTTGAAATCCATTTCAAAATTACTCATGAATAAATCGGCAATAAATGAAGACAAGCAATTTCCCATGGCAGTCCCATGTCGTTGACCTTTTGAAAACAGTTATGAGACATACAAAGAGATGTTAACTGCATGTATTCATCTATCATAGCCTTTTCGATATTATTGTTCTGAAGTAAACGTTCCAAATGTTTCAGGGTTTCTGGAATCGGTACTGAAGGAAACAATGAACTGACATCAAACGAAATCAAAATCTCACCTTCTTGCAACTTATAATGTTTGATTTTTTGAATGAACTCCAGCGAGTTTTTTACTGCAAAGCTATCTTGTTGCAATGGTAAATTTGTGAATTCATTTACTAGCCATTTAGACAGTAAATAAGTCGGTGAGTTTATACCTGACACAATAGGCTCATCGACTTATCGGGCTTATGTATTTTAGGTAAACAATACATTCTAGGCATGACCTGATTGGATACATTTAACCGAAACTTCAGTGACGAAGTTATCAATTTTGGACAATTATTCAACGCGTTCTTAGTTTCTCTGACTAATTTTGGTAGTGGATTTTTGTTTAAACACACGTACGGACCCGTACTAATAAGTTCTTGAACTCGGCAAAATAGTCCGATTTATCCAAAATTACTAACGCGTTACCCTTGTCGGCCTTAATATAAAAGCAATCTTTTGATCTGAGATTTTTAATAATGTTTAATTCCCTATTATTTCTGTTTTGTTTATGCAGTTGTAAGTTCCTTTCAAATTGAACCTTGCAGGCCTCCCTAATAAATAGTTTCGATGATTCATCAAGACTTTTTATGGGAGTTTCAATGCCAGCAATCACTTCTTCAAAAGGGATCTTACCACTAGGTATACAATATTTCAAACCTTTATTTAATAAATTTAACTCTTCGGCGTTAAAAGTCTCAGATGAATGGTTGACTATAAGTGTCTCTTTCATAGAACATACCTTCTGACATTTATTGACTGCGGACATAGCTTTTGAAATTTATTATTGAGTTTCATAACTTTCTTTTCAAGTTTATAGTTAGTTACTTCCACGATCTTTCTATGAAAATGACACCAATGTTCAAATTCAACATTAGTTAAATTTTTTGTTAATTTAAGATGTAAACTATATAATTCTAATTCTAGTCTACTACGCTTACTATACTGATATTTAATTTCTGAACTCAGCCACTTGTCTTTAGCAGCTTGAATTACTTTATCCGATATCCTACAATTCGTAGTAACATTTACTTTCATGAATTTTGGAAAAACACTCTCGCGTTTGCAACGTTTCAGAAATTCTAATGTTGACTGCCATGGGAAATTGCTTGTCTCCATTTATTGCCGATTTATTCATGAGTAATTTTGAAATGGATTTCAAAAACAACGCCAAATATTTCCCTAAAGTATAGTTAAGGTACGTTGACGATATTTTCGCGATTTTTGACACTAAAATGTATGATACCGAAATGTTTCTTAATGAATTAAACTCAAAATTCCCCACGATTAAATTCACTCTTGAGAAGGAAAACAATGGACAATTAGCTTTTCTGATACATTAGTAATTAAAGCAGGTTGCAATATAGAAATAGATATTTATAGAAAGGAAACCAATGTAAACAGATTCTAATCATTGTTTGCAACAAAAATTGTCTTCATTCAATTTTCTAATCCATCGCTTGTTAAACTTCCCACTTACAAGAGATAGATACGAGAAAGAATTACGCCTTATAAGAGGTATCGCTGAATACAATGGTTTCCAGTCAGACGTAGTTGACAATATCTTAAGAAAAATGAAACGTAAGAATGTAATTCTAAATTCCACAACTTTGCTACCTCAAAGTGATATAGATAAGAAATTTGTTGTCCTACCTTTTCATAATATTTCGAGAAACTAAAATAATATTTTTAAAAATGTCGGTTTGCAAGTCGCGTTTAAATCATGTAATTCGTTGAAAAGTCTTTTGAGCAGTACTAAAGATAAAATTGAGGTAGAACAAAAATTTGGAATTTATGAAATTAATTGTAATAAATGCGAGAAAAAATATATCGGCCAAACTAGACGTTCGATTGCAACTCGCTATAAAGAGCACATTGCTCATTTTCGGTTTAATAGGACAGAGAAGTCTAGTGTAGCTCGACATATTTCGGACACAGGTCATGATATTCCAGCAAGCGGCCTCAAACTTATAAAACAAGTGCGCAATTATAGAGAACTATACTCCATTCAGTCTAAGAATAAAGCATTGGGAAAGATAGGGCTTAAAATAAACGTTTGTGATTGGTTGAAATCGAGTGTGCATTTACACCGGCAAAATAATCGCATTTAGCTCGTTCTGTCAAAAATTTGTTTACTGACAGTTTTGTTCAAAGATTTTGTCGATTTCCGTATTTTACATAGTTATTTGTTGTTAATATTCTTAAAAAATAGTTCTTCTTAGAACTCGCAAGTGAAATATTCATTTGTTAAGGTATTTTATCAATTTCGTTAACTTTCTTTTCGTAATCGCTAATATTCTATAGTATGGCGGAAGCACTTTTACCAGGTCCTTCAAAAAATCGTAAAGGGAAACACATAAGATCTGGACAAAGGCAAATGGCTTATAATGTGTACATTAAGGATAAAAACAATATGTCTAAAACAGCTGCAGTCAATCAAACAGCAGAGGAAGTGGGTATTAATAGGAATACAATGTACTGCATTATTAAAGAAATGGAATTATATGGAGTTCCAATTTCTCCTCCAAGAAAAAGAAATTATCGTCATACTTACAATAAATTGGATGAAGCACAAAAAAGTACAATTAGACGACATGTGCATTCCTTTTTCTTGAGGAATGAGTTACCAACTTGTATAAAAATGTACATAAATGTCAAAATATAATGATATCAGATATGTATATCCCTGCTATCCATCTGACAGTAAACATATGTTTTACTTGTTTTCAAAATACAAAGTTCATCGTGTGTAAACTGTGCTCATATTGTAGCGCCATCTACTTTATTCTTAGACTGAATGGAGTATAGATAGTTACGAGAGTATATACATTCAGAAAAATAAAAATAAATTAATGAATTCAGATAACGGGCCAATTCCCCAATCTTGTTTATATACGTTTGTGGTGTAAACAATACCTTTTAGATACCGTTCGTTTTTCATAGTACATTAGAATTAAATGATAGAATTATAGTATTACAATGATCTAATACTATTATACTACTAGATGCAGTGTACGCTATGTCTTGCTGATTAGGAAGTGACCCACACCATAGGAGAAAGAAGGAAAATATATGAGCGTCGAAAGTTAGACAAGGATGAACAAAATTGACCGTTTTATGTGGGCAAAATTCAAATATGTTGCTATAGCTTGTAATGGCTTATAATGTTTAAAAGTATTATTTTGTTAAAAATATGCTATATTAAGAGGAAAGTAAAGGTATTGCAACTTTAATAATCAAAAAGATAAATAATTAAATATATATTATTAATATGGTATTAAATATATTCTGTTTAATAACATTTTAAAGGTATCTATGCTAGTTGCCATTCTTCATTAAGGAAAGAAAATTAAATAAATGACTTTTAATGACTATGAGATAACTATGTGATTTTGTTCTTCTAATAATACCTATTTTAGCATGTTTGATGATCATTCAGTTTTTATTTAAAACAGTAGTATTAGAAAAATATTTTAAAAATCACTACAGATATCAGTTGGAAATTTTGATTTGACCACTAGAATTTTTCAAAATATTACCTGTGATATTACGTTCTGAAAAAATAAATATAGAAACTGATAGCTTTTCGTAGGTGTTCCTTACAACTTCTGATATATTCAAAATAAAAGACAATTAATGCTTAATTTTTTATTAAAATATATGTACATATAATTAATATGGATTAACAAATACGTAAATGGTAAATATGTGATCGAAGAAAAATGGAGAAAGAAATATTAAAAATACATAAAGCTAGAATAACAACTTGTATTATTTCGTGAGATGTTTTTTCTGTGACTAATTCAAATACTTTAACATTAGTTACATTTGGGGATTCTGAGCTATAAGGTAAATAGAACATTAAAAATATCTAGGTAGAATAATAACTACAAATAGAAATCTTACTTTAACAGTTTTTTGCTTGGTGCATCAGTAATTTTTAATCGTTGAGATCTGCTATTACAGGGAATTTTTCTCAAGTGAGCAGGAAAATTGAAAATATTTTGAATTGCATTTTGGGGCAAATATTTTCTTCCATAACTTATAACAAAATCTTCAGGAACAAAATGCTCTGAACACAATCTTGAATATTTTGATGGCTTAAAATCCTTTCGTTTAGTACAAATTATCCACTGCTTGCACAGTACTTGATCAGATTGAAAACTAAAAATTTTTATATCAAATCTACAAATCATGTATTTTATTAAGAATAGTTAACCTGTGAAATGATATGTTCATTCCCTTTTCTGCCCTATTAGTACAACCATACGCTGCACATGACATTACCATTGTGTCTTAAATATGTGACTCCAAGCACTGCGAAGCTGGTATATATAATATTCAACAATTTAAAATATTTATTTCTAATTTTGTTACTGATAATAGCACTTTTAACCAAATATATATTACACTAAATCCATGAGAACAACACTGTTAAATTATAAGCTGAAGTTAACATTTGCCAATATTCTTGATGATTCTCAATTTATATACATTACCTATATCAAATAAAAATGAAATTCTTAAAATGTGTCTAATTACAATCACAATTTTATAAATAAAAATAGTTGATTGAATCATCATGAATCCACAGTTGTCTTTATACTCGTATTTCTTTAAATAAAAATAAAGTCACTGGTGTATGAAATAAAATCAATACTAGAAGAAATCTATTAATAAAATACATAATCCAAATTACCAAAAAGACACATAAATATGTATAAATCAACAAAATTGAGAAAGTTTATATACAAAACAATGCGATATCGCGATGTTTTGCCCACAACTAACGGTTTTGTATATCTGTCTCCTTTGTATGTAGAGGTCAATTCCTCTCTCTCTACAGTCCATCTAGTAGTTCTATATTATTAGATCATTGTAGTATTAAGCATGACTAATTTAACGATACAGCGATCAGGTACTGTTAATGACGTAGTTAATAGTTTAGGTAAAAATATATAAACCATCCCCGTAAATAAGAAATTATATTGTTGGTTTTCTTAGAATATTAGAGTTAAAGGATAGGATTAGAATAGTAAGTATGACGTATTTAACGGTACAACGATCAGGTATTTTTAATGAAGTAGTTAATAGCCTAGGTAAAAGAATAAACCATCCCCGTAAATTGGAAATCAGTGTTGTTCTGTACGCTACGGTGTGTAGACAGCGCGATTTTTAATCAGTGCTACTGATGATGACAACTTAGTTGTTGAAATACGTATTTAGCAATTTTTGTGCTTTAGTGTGATAAGGTGTTTTAGTGTTTTTGTGTAGTTTCAAGCTACAGACTCCAAGTTTAGTTTCTTAAACTGGAACATTAATTAAAAATTTAAAATGTAATAATAAAAAACAATAAATACTGAATACTTAATTTAATTCTTTATTATCGATACTACAAAACTGACTGACTACAGTGCTGTTTGCATAAAACATTTTCATAAAAATGATATTAATTGTTCAGGCAAGAAAATTAAATTAAATGAAGGAACACTGCCTTCCGTGTTTGTAAATTTTAACGATCCACAAGTAAAATACGCATCAATACATAAAATAATTTTTAGGGCTTCCAATGTATCTTGTCCATGTACTAGCTGCAGAGACAGTGAATTAAGGGACTTACAAGTTGAAAAAGAAAGAAATTCAAAAACATTAACAGAATTAAAAACAATTTATGAAGGTTGTAAAGCTAATGATGAAAAAGCCCATTTTTACAACAGATATTATAAATAATAAATTACTGTAAAAAAGCTCCTTGATGGTCAGAAACATCTATTCGATTATGTACTATTTGGAGAATTATCTCTCCAAAAGGTTATGAATTTGGGAGGAAATATTTGATAAATTTACCTTCTAAAATGACAATCTCACGATATCTAGGTCCTTTCAATTGTGTTAATTCTTTAATCAAAGGTAGATTAAATGCAGAAATTAATCAGCTAAATGCTTTGTTATGTTGTCTATGGACTAAGTACCCCCCCCCCCCCTATGTAATACCGGTTGGGTATTTTTTCATGCTTCTTCATCATCGGAAAACTTTCATAAACTGACTCTTAATATGTTGGAGCTTCTTTCTTCTATCGGGTTTATTGTTTTAAGACTTGTCACAGATAATTTTGCTGCAAATGTAAAGCTTTTCAAAATGCTAGGTAATGGATCACTTCATAATTCTCTTCCACACCCTTTTTTAGCACCACTACCATTGTTCTTAAGTTTTGATTTTTGCCATGCTATATAAAATGCGAGAACTTTATTTTTGGAAGTGAAGGTCTTGTTACATCAGATTTTTAAAAAAAATTACATGTTATTCAAAAAGATTTGCCGGTAAAACCTGTAAAATTTTTAAAAAGAAAACATTTACTTCCCACAAGTATTGAAAAGATGAACGTATTACGTGCAATTCAAATATTTTCACCAGCCGTAAGTTGTTCTTTTAGGTTTTTGCAAGAGAATAAGCATCCGCAGTTCCAAGATGTAGATGGTACCATCAAATATTTAGAAACCATGTACTTTCTTTCAAGTTCATAATCTTAGGAGTAGAACTCATTATATGCATGCGTTAGACAGCACTGTTGCTCCATACATTGATATTACAGATGAACGGCTACACTGGTTGAATATTACATTTCCAAATTATATAGCCGATATTCAGAAATCATCTTCATCCGTTGATTTGGCAGGTTTAACAAACGAAGCAGCTCATGCATTAGTATTCACCGCAAGAAGTACCTACCTTTGTGTGAAATTTCTTCTACAGAAATGTGGGTTTTATTATGTTTCAACAAGAGCATTTAGTTCTAATGTTGTCGAAAGCATGTTTTCACATGTTAGACTTAAAGGAGGTGCAAATGATGCTGCTGATGCCAGAGCAGCAGAATATGCTTTAAGACAAATATAGCCATGTGGAATTGTGAAAGCCTCTAAATCATCAAATACAGATAAAAGCATCAATTATGTTAGTACCGCACCATTTTCAAGATCCAAGAAATCTTCTAAAAATTCAATACAAATACTTTACGACATAATTGATCCTGAAATCATTTTACCTTTCCCATTATTAGAAAAAAATAGAAATT
Source organism: Amphimallon solstitiale (assembly GCA_963170755.1). NCBI lineage: Eukaryota > Metazoa > Arthropoda > Insecta > Coleoptera > Scarabaeidae > Amphimallon > Amphimallon solstitiale. Next base: position 1,498,275 of record OY720675.1, read on the forward strand.
TAAGTAAAACCGTGATTCCTAAAAACACTATTTACTCTGCATCTGTTGCTTTTCTGGGGGGTTACATTGTTAAAAAATTAAATGAAATTATTCAATGTGATTACTGCCTGTGTCCTCTACTATCTACAGAAATTCCTGGACCTTTGGTACAGTTAATTCATCTTCAAGACCGTGGTGGTCTGACATATCCGAACTATAAATTTGTAGGTCTCTTAAAAGAGTTAGCAGATATTGTTCCCCAAATCTTATCATATTTGGAGTCAGAAAATCTTTGTCAGCAGTTAGTGACTACTTTACATCACACTTTACATCCACATATAATACAAAACACTATTTTTAATTGCACTGAACATAAAGACAAAGTTTGTAGAGTAATTATCGAATTAATGATGAAACCAACTCTGTACAATATTTGTCTGGAAAAAACAGATAGTATTAAAAGAACATACGTACGAAACAAACCCGTAAGTAGAAAAATACTGAAATTATAAGAAAATCGCCTACCTACCCAATAACTTAAGTTTCAGGGTACTTTTTTAATTCTTTTTTGTTCTGTTTGTTTATTTTAATATTATTAATATTACTTATTGTAAAATTTATGTTTAAAGTACATAAAGTCCTATTATAATGTTTATTATAAAACACAACGTTTTTTATTATTTAACCTATCAATAAAAATTCAGCAATTATTTCCTTTACTACTAGATGGCGCCACATATGCACAAATGCATATCCGAATATTTTTATATGTACCGTGCCTTCAAATACTTTCCTCATTAGAGTAGGCTGTTTTTTAAGTAATCAATGTTGGGTTCATGCTAAGCTTTTGAAAACTTCAAATTCTGACAGTTGTTATACTTAAATTTAAATTATAGACGCCTATTATTATTTACATGACATAACCAAATTATCAAAATTATGCACTGTGACCAACCGTTAACAGAAAAACATGGCCGTCTCTACTGAGGAAAGTACCGCGCGATCATTTAAATTCTAAATTAGAGCAGGCTGTGAAATTTAAATTAAGTTGGTATATAAGTACTAATTTACAATTTGAATTGTCAAAGTGACGTTTCAAAATGTTAATTAATCAATAATTGACATTCTGGACAACCTAATAAAAAAAATCCCGCCTGCTATAATTTAGAATTTAAATGATCGCGTGGTATTTGAAGGCGCGGTACTTGATTGTAGTAATCCCAAAGTAGTAATAAAATGCAACCTTGTCCAGAGCGTATTGTAGTTGTTTCCATGTGTTAATTTGACAGGTAGATGGAGGTATGACGGCAAATTCAATGTTAATGCAGTTGCAAGCAGATTTGACTGGTGTCACGATAGTCAAACCGACTATGGCGGAAAGTACCGCACTGGGAGTTGCAATGGTAGCGGGAAACGCGGTGGGCCACTGGAACATCCACAAAACACTTGACATTCCCGTACTCGAGTGGTCGCCACGTTATACGGAAAACGACCGGGACATTCGATACTGCAGATGGAAGGAAGCAATCGAACGCTCTTTGGGCTGGCAGAAATGAGTAAGCGTTTGAAAATTAACGTCCGTAATTGTATGTTCGACTAACAAAATTTATAGATTTTTGTATATATATATATAACATCGAATATTCTTTTTTAATGAAATTGATATATTTGTAAGTAAATAAAGTGTTATTTTTAAACTTTAAACTGAGTGTTTTAGTGTCGTAACTTTATAAGATTTGTTGAAGATTACAGCTTGGACATTTGAATTAACAAAAAGAAAGCTTTTAATAATTTCAAACTTAAACTAAAGGGTGACTCAGAATAAAATCTGATTTCAAAAGTAAAATATAGTCGAGTCGTTTTGGCAACCCACGCGGCCAAAGTACGAACTAAAGATGATTCAATACCACTACAAATTTCTATCGGCCAGAACAATTTCAAAACAATAAAATGAAACTAATTCGTTAATATTTCAGGATATACCCCTTCCCATTGTAAAATACTACTACATGAAAGCCAGTTACAAATTAAATATTATAAATAAAGCTATTAAATGTCACTTTTTTACACATATTATTTTATATAACACTTGGCTATACTGGTAGGAGGCAACCATTGTTGACATATTTTAAATGCTTAGATGACATAAACGTCAAAAGATAATTATGACAAATGTCAAAAGGTGTAAAAATATTACTATTTATGACAGTCCTGAAATGGCTTTTGTAGGTTATATTACTTGACAGGTAAAATTTTGCGCAACACATCAAATTTGACGCCATTTAATTTCATTTAATGGCGCATGTCTGTTGCGAGAGCGACTCAACGGTTTTTAAACGTTTTAATAAATTGTACTTAGAAATACAATTACTATCATCTGGAAATTAAACCTTAAAAACAATGTCGTCTAAATGTTGCGCTTCATGTCTTATGCACTCATCTAAACGATGTCGTGCATTTGGAATAACTCGTTGGCACAGTGCTACAGGAATGGTGGTAATTTGTTCCCGTATTCGGCTTTAACTTCACTTAAACTCGCTGGAGGATTTTCATACACTTTACATTTAAGGTAGCCCCACAAGAAGAAATCTACTTGCGTCATATCACAGCTTCTTGCAGGTCGGTCAATGTTACCTCTACGCGAAGTTAATTTTTCAGGGAAAAACATTCTTACTGCCTCTAAAGCTTTATTTGCAGTATGGCTAGTGGCGCCATCTCGCTGGAACCATGTGCGATTATCAAACCCTATAAAAAGTTACAACGGAGCAAAGAAATAATGTAAACAACTGTGTGTTGTTTACATTATTTCTGAATAGCACTAATTCATATGGTGAACTGCAACACTTGTTTACGCTGGAAAAGTGCCCGAGAATCATAGCAAAAAATGGCCATAAAATAAGAAATTTATAAATAAAATGCTTTTTTCATCGGCGTAGGTACAAGGGTGACGAGTTTTTCAAATTTATTATATTTACCTTATATTTCGCAACAGCAATAATGTAAATATGTATATACTTACTGCTATTTACTTTCAATAACATACGCGTACATTTTTAGTTATCATTTATTTAGATCCAGAACGTTGCTTATGTTACTTTTTCTGATATGAAAATTAATTGTCAGTGATTCCGAAATTTATTGCAAAGTCTGTAAAATATCGTTACAGAATGCCAAAATATCGCACGTTTGTCACTTAGCTTTGCTAAAACATACACAGAAATAGTTTTTATGGAGAGAATTTCGATAGTTTCCAAAATTTTGTTACATATTTAAATGACGATGCTCGAAGTATCAGTTGTTATTCCTTCAGGAACACTTTGGAAATCTGCCTAAACTAATCACATATTTTGAAAATCGAATCTCAAATTAAAAAATGAGGTGTGGCCACCACATGACTTTCTTATACGTATGAGCGTTTCAAACTATGCAATTTTTTGATTTTTTTACACAAAAATTATTCAAAATCCTATTCTAAGTACTTCTTTTCTCTTAATAAATCGGTATAGAATGCATACTTCGCAAGATATTCGAAAAAAAAAGGGCTACTCCCTAAGAGTAAAAGTGTTACTTCCGGTTTGAAATTTCATATATTCAAAAAATATTGCAAATCTAGCAATAAATACTTTTGTACTCTTGATAAATATACATAGAATGCATAATTTACGACATATTCGCAAAAAATCGTTAGGTATTCGATAAGAGTAAAAGTGGTACTTCCGGTCTGAATTTTGAAATTTTTTTTTATACAAAAGAAGTAGTCTATAACACGCCGGTTCTGCACCACCAAATTGTGAACGAGCATATTTAGCTTTATTTACTCTTTTTAGAGGTCAAAAACTACTTCTATTGCTTACAAATTTACCAATCCATAAATGGTACAAAATTTACGTTAAAATCTCAATAATTCCCTTGAAAATGCATAAAAATAGCTATATTTTTAAACATTTATACACAACCACAATTTTGCTCGTTCACAAGCTAAAATTGCATTAAAAATTGAATTTATTTAATCGCCATCAAATTGTGAACGAATATAAACGCCCATATTCTCTGTTAATGTAGCACAATTATCTTATAAAAAATTAATACCATATCACATCGTTCACACCTCAAAATTATATAAAAAATTGACATTTAATCGCCACCAAATTGTGAACGAGTATAAATAGCTATATTTACAGATATTACATACTTCAATTTTATACTAATATTTTTGTAATATACTTTATGTATTACTATCTGGAAAGCATCCTAAAGCGAACGTAAACATGAAACATAGAACGGAACGTAATCGTGAACATTGAACGTAACGTACACGTGAACATAAAACATAATAATTCTAGTAATATAACATCTAACGTCAAAGAGTATGTATTAATAACCAAATTTTTTGATAAAAAATATTCAACAGTAAAAAATAAATTAGTTACATAATTATTTTAAATATAAATAAATTGGAATGGATTCTGTTAAAAGTTACACGAAAGAAATTAAAGCACTTAATAATGATCCGACGAAGTACATAAATTCATACAATTCGTTACCTAAACTACCAATAAATAAAATTATACTCATTACAAACCTATCAAAATTCGATAACAGTTTAACAAATTCATTTGACTATATAGTATTTGTAAAAAATGAGAAATATAAAATAAACAAGACCTATATAGATAAAATGGATATGTTGTTTAATTACATAATTAGTTATCAAATGATGAAAAAAGAAAAGTTCTTTCCAATAAAAGTTCTTGTTGATAAAAATTTTAATTTTATTCCCATACAATGATTATTAAGTTTTTAAATTTGTTTATGTACCTAAATTATAAAAACCATACAAATCCTAGACCATATATTATAAATTACATTTTATTATTTCAAAAATTTATATTGAATCGCAATTAAATTTTGCATGTACAGTTCTGTGCAATAAAATGGCGTACACGTCTTATTGCTAATTTTTACATTATTTTGCCATTGTGAAAATGGTTTAAGTTAAGTATGACAAATTGAATTATAGCGTCAATTCAATTTGTCATACATGACAGATATTCCAACAAAAGTCATATTTACATAATCGTATAATAAGTGTACGCCAGTTTATTGCACAGAACTGTACATATAAATACGAATATTTTCTAAACAAAATAATTTTTTGTACCAGTAGTAAAAAATCATAGCATTTTTACACATAACAAAGCGCCACGAAATGACATTTCACAACCTGGAACTAATAAGAGGTAAATAATGAAAACAAATAAAACGAATGCCGCAACCATGCACTCATGCTTGTAGTAGTAGTAGTATGTCAAGTTGTGAACCGTCAAAATAAATAACTCTATTTTAGGCACAATTTTAGGTTAACAATACCAGAATATAATATACGTTTATTTACCAATTGCTATTAATTTTATATTTTCTAACAATACTTTGTTGTTTACATGAAAAAAAAAAAGCATTTGTCTATTAATACATAAAATATGTATGAAAGTATAATATGGAATCAATATATCACCTTACTATTACAGATGCAAATAATTATTTAATTCATATTGAAAATTCCTGTATATATTGCAGGTGTGGTTGCGTAAGTAGATGTAGGTAGATCTTGTAACATACATTCTATATTTTTTTTATTTACTAGGGAATCTTCGATATAACCTTTAGCTACAAAGTGGTTCCATTATTACAAACTTTTGAGACGTACCATTTTTGCTATTGTGGATGTGAATAACAATTAAATTATCTCTCATGATGACATCAGAAATTAATAAATTACACAACTCATCTTTCGGCATGCACCAGCAACACCAATTACAAGACCAGTCTACAGAGATATAAATTATCAATAATTTCAAAGTATTAATATATAAACATACTATCTTAGTTGCAATGTAACATGTGTCAGGTACCTCAGTAAAGAATTTTATAATTTCCTCGAGTAAATACTAATGATTTTTTGGGCTTATAATTTTAAGTTTTTCTTTTTAAAAAGGCAACTAATTTAAAATATTTTGATATGTTAATATTCTCTTTTAGGCCAAGTGTAGCTTTCAACATTGAATATTGCGCCCATAAAGTCGAGGCTTTTTTATTTTTTGAATATTCATGAAAATAAGCCAGAAGTACGTTTGCAGAAGTTACTACTGTATATTTGGAATTATACCATTTTTTAAATTCTGTAAATGTTTTCATGTAGTGATTAGATTTATGCGGAAGCAAGTTCTCAGCTGCCTGTTCTGCAATCTCGCGCATTTCAGGTGGTGTACATCTAAACTCTTCAGACATTATAAATGGAATGAAAAATAATCTAAAAATACTTGACTTTTAGTTTCAGCATTTATGTCAAAACTTATTTGTCAACATCAAAATATAGCCTACTTATTTGTTTACATGAAGTTTTATTACAAGGGCATTCTTACATATATGAGTAAATTTATTCATAATTATTAAGGTTTTAAGGTCCAATTAGACTACTGGTACAAAAAATAGTATACATACTACGGTTGAGAAGACTATTATTGCCCTTGTGGCTTAAATTCCTCGGCGCTTTGCGCCTCGGAATTTAATCTCGCCACTCGGGCAATAATAGTCATCTTCTCAACCTTGGTATGTAATATACTATTAAACGTACATATAATATTTTATAGACCAAATAATTAAAGAGTACATGAACAAAAATGTTTCAATATAGTATGAAAAAAAATTAAAATAGTTTGGTTTTCTAGAGAGCGCTGTATATTTCTATGATGTTTGAATGTTACTAAGAAAAACATAACCAAGCAAAAGAATACTCATAAAACGTTATAGTAAAAAGCTACATCACTTTTTATATTGAAAAATATGAACAATTTATTGAAAACTTGGGTACAGATACAATCCGAACGAATGCTAGCCATGGCTAGTAGAAAAAGAGTTAAAGCTTATTTAACAGTTAATAATACTTGTTTGGAAGTATTTTTAATTAATCTTAAAGATCATATACACGAACACACAATTTTCATAGAACCAGTGGATAAAATAAATAACGACACGTGTTATGCAATATCAGACTCAAATGTGACCGGAATCGATCCTAAGGATAATGAGTTAAAAATTATAATAAATAGGAGGAATCACCCTCATTTAAATTTGGCTTTTCAGTCCAACATTGGATATAAAAAGGCGGTGGATATGTTAAAAGACATGATGAGGTAAATACGATGCTTTTTAATAGTTATTTCTATATAAATTAAGTTCACTCAATATTGTGTAACAAATGTTACTCTGTTACAGGGAGAGTTCTGAGGAGGAAGGGTATATTTCTATATATTATACTGAAATAATTTTTTATACTACATATATTGAAATAAATTTATATTTTATACCAGAAAAGGAAGATATTTTAATTAACATTTATTTTACTAATATAAATGAATATTACAGTTAAAAAAGGCTCATCAATAATTCTACAAGATAAATCGAAAATAGTTGAAAGAGGTGAAATAAATGGTGGTTTTATAAACTTTTTAATTCCTATATTAGCAGCAGCAGCAGCTGGGCCAGTTTTAGCAAACGTTTTAAATAAAGTTGTTGACAAGGTAAGTGGTAAGTCGTTAACATTAAAAATTCCTGGTCAACCTCCAATTCCTTTAAAGAAAACATTGTCTCAGAAAGATAAAGATACTATAGAAAAAATATTAGAGCACTCATGAATATGAACAATAAAGAGGATTCAGATTATGACGACGATATACCATTGTTATGTTTTGATAAAAGCAAACAAGAAAATATTAATCCGACAGAAGAAATTAAAAAATTATTAAACATACAAGATCCTAGATTATTTGAAACAAAATCATAAACGTTTTGCCTCTGACGTTAAATAATAAACACCACCAACCACAATTTACATCACTATTATTTTGAAATTTATATATAATTTTTTAATAAAAAGCAGTGTTTTATCCTCGTTTTTTGTTCTATTGATTTAGCTTTTTCATAATTTTAATAGTTATTTAACCAACAAGTACATTAATGAAGGCGATTAATGATCCAGATATTTTAACGCGTGAGCGCGTTAATGTTCAAGATCATTAATCGCATTTTACTGTAAGAGTTAGTTATAATACTTTTCCGTCGACCGTATATTTTTCTAAAGTGGAGAAAAACAGTTTACAACTTTTATTTTATTTATTAATGATCATTATTATAATTATATATGTTCATAGTCGAAATATTACAATTATTAAAAGTAATTGGACACGCATTAGAATTTGTATGGTTTTGTGAATGTAAGTTTACCTCATTACTTTGGATATTTGTCACAGTCAGCGTCGGTAGAAGGAGTGGTATGACAAGCCTGTGTTGTAGTTTTACAAAGAATTTTTTTAGATGTATTAACTTTATTTTGTAACGAATTCTCAATATATCCTTCTGCAACAGCAGTGGATTTCCAACCACCAAGTCGTTTAATAGCTGAAAAATCTGCACCGCTGTGTGAAAGTATCGAGGCAGAAGAACGCCGGAAACAATGTCCCGTATAGAGATGCGGCTGCTCCAATTTCAAAAAAGTGCCTATTATGGACGGCATCTTCGAAAATGTATTTACACCAATTGGCTGTAGCGAACATTTACCATTTTTATAAAAAATAAAAAAGCGTTTGTGTTGGGTATGTACTGGCCTCAATGAGATATAGCGTTTAATTAAACTGAGAAGGGTTTTTTGTTCATTGTCTACTATGGTAAATATCCTGTTTGTGTGTGTTTTAGATGCTTTAACTGTTACAAGATATTTTGATTCTAAATTTTGAACGTCATCCGTTTGTAATTTCAATAATTCATCTTTTCTCATTGCTCCAGATACTCCGAAAATCAAGGCAAGCTACAAAATGATTTATTATCCAACTATTGAAATTTTAACTTTTTTAAATTTACCTTTGTCACTAAAAACAGGTTGTCAGGAGCATCAGAAACAAATGCTTGTACATGTCCTTTCTCGAGCGCTTTTGACTTCTTCAGTATATATCCTTCTTTTTTCCTCTTGATGAACATTATTAATTTATTAAATTTGCTAATGTCTGTGTTATTTTTCAAAATCAGTGTCGATTTCAGCATTGAGTATTTTGGCCATGAACTTGCAATTAGGCCTTTCTTTGCAATATCTGAGAAATATGCCAACAAAACCGTCTCTGAATAATGCTTTATTTGTTTCTCATTGCACCAAGATATAAATTCGGCAAACGTTTTTTCATACAGACTTCTGCTCTTTTCCGGTAGTAAATTTAATGATGCTGAATTAGCACTTTCTGCCACTTCCGGCGGAGTTAATGTAAAATTTTCATCCACCTCCATTGCTTGGAAGAATTCAACGCAACACAAAACACTAAAGAACCGTTCGATTCTGTATGTAAATTTCCAACCGAACAAAAATATCAGACTCCTCCTCCAGAGGGTTTTATAGTCAATTCCAGCATACAATTGTGGACTTACGTCTCACGTTTACTTCTCACGATTTGACGTCACAAGATTTCCCTGAATAGAGGGAATAATTAGTTCTAAAGAAAATTTTCAAAACAAAAAAATACACACGAGGCATTGGAGGTTATGAAATGAACTATTAACAAATTTAGATTAATTCATAGACAAATACCTGACTTATATTCTTCCAAAGTGCATACGACCAAAATCATTGAATGATGGTTCGGCGATGAAAGACACGCGATATTAACAGATTAAAATCAAAACAGAAAATGCCATGACTTGTATCACGCGGTATCAATCGAACTTCAGCGAGATGAAAAGCCGGTAAGAAGAATAATATCGACTTAAAAGAAAATATTCTAACAGAGCTTAATTAAATAAACTTAAACAACAATTACATTTAAAAATTATTGAGAAGAAAATAACACAACAACCTAAGATAATATTAAGATTATTTTATATTAAATAATCTAAATTTGCAGATAACTACAACAACAGCTTATCGACTTAAAAAAGAACGTATTTAAGTTAAGTGATTAATACACAGATGACGCTACCATACCAAAATATACAAGAGAGAAAATTACTAATTTTTAAACGATTCAAAATCGTACTAATTTAACTGAGAATAATAATAATAGTTAATTAAAAATAAGAGTAATGAAGCCTGTGATTTTTGAACTGTTTCAGCATTTGTATATATTTTTATTGATTTAAGGCAATTTTGGCGCCTATCCACCAGAAACTCTAAGTTTATAAGTGATAGAGTTGTTGCCTATGTGACAGTCGAATATAAATGAATGACTTAACCGCCTAGGTCTCATAATACAGACGTTAGTACCCGGGACCGGTCACTAAGACCGCAACATTTCTTGTAGAAATATACGAAGTTTAAATTATTATTTATGTGCTGTAAATAGCTTAAACTAGTTATTGGGGTTGGTATGTGTAATTGAACCAGATAAAAACTTGAAATTTTTTTTAATCCGTAACAAAATAATTTGCTTTACAAAGCTCTAACATTTATTTGCTATTTTACAACAGATCTAAATAAAAATCGCTCACAGAAAAACTGGTTTGAAAAAAAGACTAAAGCTATAAATTTCTCTTAGTTAAAGGGTCAAAATAATTGAAAATCATAAACTGGATAAGGAAAAAAAATTTGAACATAAAAATTGCAAGGCGCTAATATGACCTAAATATTTTCGCTGCAGTTACGACAAATTATATTTGTGCAATCTAAACACACTGGTTTGCAGCTATGGGATAAATAAAATGTTATTCTTTTTAACTTCGGATCATACACGTAACAGGTTTTTCTCTTTGCCAGTTTTGCGTCTCTCTGAGGAATTGCTGCTTGAATGCAGTACTTTGCGTACTGCTCGTTCATGCGTTATAAATGAAAGTCCCTCATCGGTTTTCCGCTTTCTTCTTCAAGAGAATTGGTGTGATGCATTGATGAAACAAACACAACTGCTTTATTGTTTTTTTGGGACGTACGACACTAGCGTAATGTTATTAGTAAATCCAGAAAGACTTAACATCTCTAGATTTTGACGGCAAAAATTCTTTATGAAGCTCTCTCTTATTCTTTTTCATTGGTCCGGCTTCTGTCCTGTAATGAGTTTACAAGTTCTATGGAAGTAAACCAATTATCTGCCGTAATGTTTTCGTTACTTTCTTCAAGTGGTTTACAAAGACGCAATACGACTTGAGTAGGTTTTGAATATTTTCTTTCCTCGGGCAACAATGTTCCACCATCTGTATTCTGCCGGCATGCATTGTAGAGTTAGTAACGCACATCAACTTTACACCGTATTTTGCTGGTTTGTTTGGCATATACATTTTGAATTTTACTCCTCCGCGGAAACTAACAAGCATTTCATCTACGCAAGCCGCACTTCGCAAACTATAAACCGACTGACTGTTACTTATTGGTTGTTATGATGATACACACGTTTCGTAAACCCGTTCCGGTCTCAGTGACCGGACCTAGGTTGTTAAGGGTTAATAATGACAGTGAATAGCGTTTTAGTTTGACGTTGTTTGATTTTGTTGATTTCCTTGGTTACCATGGAAACCATCAAAATCGTTCATTAAGGGTCCTCGCTAGTGAATGGGAAATGTAATATTGGTTGCATAGCACATAATTTAATAAGCCAAGGATGTCCGAGTACTTTAACACATAGGGAACATACCGTGGGTTTTTTTTATCACTGAACATAGCACACGATAACACCAATGTTCAGTTTTAAAATAAACGCGTCAACGCATGGAACATTATGCAACCAACATTGCGTTATGTAACTAACAAACTAACGTCGGTCAATTATTTGTTTGGACAAACGTCAAAATCAATGTCATAACCATATTAGAAGTAAACACAAAATTTAATTCTTTAAGGACTACTTTTCTGTCTGAATATCGAAAGTGGCAACAGTCTTAGAAAAGTGGATGTGGTGATGATGATGTAAGTATCATTTAATAAAGTACTAAAATATATTGACCATATTTTATAGATTGCAGAACCAACTTTATGGTATTTTGGATATGATGTTTATTGTAAATCATACAGTAGCACGTAAGTCGACTGATGTTATTAGCGAAAACTGCAAAGGTGAAGAAGTAATTGTGCAAGTGGATCAAGATATCGATTATTCACAAGATAACACAGATAATTGTAAGTTGTCTATTGGTATTTTAATATTAATTTTCAATATTTAGTCTTCTTAGTTGGACTACAGTTCTGGTTTATTTATAAGCAATGCAAATGAGGACGTTCAACCTGCTCCAAGTACCTCAAGTAATTATATTGAGGAAGGCGCTATAAATACAGGTGATTTTGGCACAGAAAACAAGAAAAGGAAATGTGAAGCTATTAAGGACAGTACTCCATCCCGCAAGAAATGAAAAGATGATGAATATTTGAAACATGCAAATGATGCTTTAGTAAAACTTACTTCTGCTTTGGAGAATGAGCCAACTCAACAGCCTGAAAACAGCGAGGAAGTATTTGGTAAATTAGTAGCCGCCAAAATTAAAGAAATTAATTGTCTTCGAATAAAAAATGAAGTTCAATTTAAAATTTTAAATGTTATATATACATATTTAAATAAATAAATATTTTTTGTATTAGACTTTATTTTTAATATTAATTAATCATAACTGGAATAAACATAAATCAATGTTCTAAATATTATGCTCAGCCACTGCATGTTCCTGCCAATCTGCACTCCCATTGTTGGTACAGAAATAGTTCCGGAATTCATCTCTAATATATCTGGCTTCAATACTTGACTTATTACCACCTTGTTTTACAACTGTTGATAAATGTTTGGTATTGCTAATGTTAACATCTGTAACATACCTTTCACTTTCTGTTACCAAGAAGTTATGAAGTACCCACATGCTAAAGGTGTTATTTCTACTTTTTCAACATCTAAATTTATTGGTTCTAATAAAACTCTAAATCTATTAGATAAAATTCCAAATGTGCTCTTGATAATCGGTAATTAAGTATTTTATTGTCATGACTTAAAAATCTTTGCGGATATGGCTTCATAACTCCTTCTGTTAAAAATGTATATGAGAATTAATCACCATACTGTTAAATAATGCTCTTATCTTCCGGTAAATTGTTTCACACACTTCTGGAACAAACCTGGAAATAATGCTTTCATGAACTCGTGTTGAATACATTTGAGACTGGAAACTTTCACCAGTTGCTAAAAACCGCAAAGTAATTTGCAACCTGAAAAATCATAAATCTATTGTATTTGATTTTTTTAAATATTAAGAATATCTCACTGCTATGGGCTGATATACTGTCTTGCATAAATGTATCTTGCTTTGTAATATCAGCTCTAAGGTAATCTAATAATTTATGAAACAGAGCATCATTCATCCGTAAATAATTCCTATATAAGTCAGGGTCCTCAATGCGTAATTCATTAATTAATGACAAAACATCCCGGCCGCCTTAAAAGCCAAGGTTTAGTCCATATCTTTCTTTTTTGTTCGCGTTTCTTATTTTTTATATTAAGAATGTTTGTTATTATAACAAGAACCAAGAACTGCAGCTCGTAATAAATTCTTTCTTGTATTTGTGTCCATTTGGAATTTTTCCAGAAAAATACACACAAATGAAATTTTAGGGTTACAAAATTCCGGATACCCGCCAAACTAGTAATACATTCGACGCATGCCCGGTCCTTTAAAATTTTGCATCGTTGCAAGTGGGCAAAATAAATTCTGCACAGAAAGTTGTACAGAAAGCTGTGCAGAATCTTGTACCGTGTCAAGTAAGGATGTGGCGAGTTTTAATTTTCTTTCTGTGGGTATTTATTATACAGCCATCAGAATCAAATTTCCTACTAATCGCCTGAATTGTTCCGATAGATGGTATGGGCCTCTCAGGATATTTGACAGAAAACAGATCCCGCACTTTCCTTAAACTGTTTCCAGCTTTATACCAGTTTAAAATTTCTATTTTATCATCTTTTGTATACATTTTTTAAATTAGGTGAATACAAATGTGAAATATTCAAAATGTCATTTCTGTTATGACATTGATTTTGACGTTTGTCGAAACAAATAATTGACCGATGTTAGTTACATAACGCAATGTTGGTTGCATAATGTTCCATGCGTTGACGCGTTTATTTTAAAACTGAACATAGGTGATATCGTGTGCTATGTTCAGTGATAAAAAAAACCCACGGTATAATAAATATTTGAAATAATAACTCAATATCTAAGCGAATAAAAATTCATTTATGACCAACTATTTACACATTTGTAACTGCGGGAAATATTTATAGCAGAATAACAATTCATTGTAATGTGGGTTGCCTAATTTTAATTTATTTTATATTCATTTTAAACAAAGTAAAGAATAGTTGAACGAAAAATAAGTGTACAGCCGGGTAGCTTTCTATTCAATTTATAACGTGAACCATATGACGTGAACCCAAGCAAGTAAATCTCCTCCGAAGGATTTTTGAGAAAACTGGTTTTTAATATTTTGACATATTAATTTTCTGTAATCCGTAATAGAAATTTTGTTTGGTTTATAATTATGTGGGCCGATCCCTGCGGTACTGCAAGACAGGGCCAACCCGCGACAGGAACGGAGCAAGCCCCTGACTCCCGTCAATTTCCAAAAATCAGTTTAATATACTGGCCCCGCATGCGGGGCGTATCAGATATTAAGCTGATAAGAACAGATACTACACTTTGATCTTAGCCATAGGCCGAGAAGCGATACCGAAATTATTTTTCATATCGGTAATCACCATAAAAAATATAAATGTAAGAAACAGTACTTAGACTTGTGATATCGCTTGACTAATAGTTAAATTAATAATATGTTAACACTAGTAGATAACTGTAATATGAATTTCTTGTGTAAAGCTTTTATTCTATAGATGGCGCCATCATAAACTCATGTATTTCTAGATATTAAATGCAAACTTATAGTAATTATGAGGTTCGGAAATCATACTTACCTGGCGTAGGGATTACCGTGATCAACAAGGCGGTTTCCCCAGGACGAGGCCCTTCCATTGCACTACGGTCGGGCTGACACCTGCGATTACCCCTAATGCGGGTAACTCGGGCGCGTAATTTTTGGTAGTCGGGACTGCGTGCGCGCCGTCCCGGACATAAAATAATCCAAACATACTTTTTAAATCATTTAGGGCCGGCCGGTTGTACAATATACCGATATACTGTCCGACAGCGTTATCATGCCGACAAGGCCGTTTCTGTCGTATTACAATATACAGGATAGGAAGGAGTTGTTGGGCGGTTAATTCAGGCAAACATAACCTATATGGCTATATAATATTTGTATGTTACGTCTGTAGTTACATGAAAATAAAATATCTTAATAATAATATAATATTTTGAAATGGTAAAAGTAAATAATCGTTTGCGCACTGCAAATTATACCAAGGAAGAATTGTAAGCAAAAATATGTACATATAGCACTAATTTGTTTTTTGAATATACAAAATAAAATAATTATTTGTTTTACGTGTTAGTTAAAGTTTCTAATTGTTATACAATTTGTAGTAGTAGTAATCTAATTTTCTTTCTTTAAACGAAAACGCATACAAAATTCGTTATCATTCCAGTAATCCATGTGGTTAAGTCGTTCTCCAATACGTTTTTCTTTTATTCTATTTAAGAAAATATTGACTAGTAATTGATTTTTGGAATCACTGCTGCTACTAGTCTCTAACAGATTGAACACAATTAAAATTTTTGTATATAAAATTAAAATTTATCGAATATTCACTTATAACAATTTGTTTATTGTTTAAAATAACCTCTAAATTTAAAAACCACGGGCTGTAAACTTCACAATTGCATATGAAATACTTACTAAAATGTATTACCATATGAGTAACTAAATAAGAGGATTCTTTTCTCTGTCTTTCATGGGAAGCACGACTCAACTAGCGCCATCTAACGTTCCATATGTAAACAAATAGCAACTACATTGCCCTATGCGTTTTTGGTTTGAGACAAATATAACTCAAAAACTGTACAATAGATGTCACTCCCAAACAATCTTCAATACCCAGCAGTTGGCGGTAAATTTAAATATGCCACAATTTTTATAGTACAACATATATAAATGGGATAAAATTCATAATCATTGACTACAAATTTTCGTAAAAAAATACAAGTTCTAATATAAAAATTGACCTGATTTTTTACAAAATTTCGTAGTCAATAAATAATGAATTTTATTTCATATAAGTTACACAATAATGGTATTAGAGATAGAATTTTTTAATATATCCATTTAGCTATAATTGGTTTCACATTTTAAGCAATGACTAAAAATTGTAAGAAGCAGTAGTTGTTTTTTAAATGCTTTATTCTGTTGTAAATAGGAAAATATAATCACTAGTAATTAATATTGATTAATATGACAAACATACTTACCTTTATCTGTCTTTATGAAAAATATTATTGTTAGATACATTTGTTTCGAACTATATTGGTTCTCGTCAGTACGATGTACTACTGATTATTATTTTCAGTGAAAGTTTAAGTAAGTACTCATAGTAACAGTATGAGTTAGAAAAATCAGTAGAATCGTAGACATATGTATCTACCATTGCTTAAAAAAACTATTTATATCCATTAAAAAATCAAAAACAATGTACGCAATTTCTTCAGTAAATAATCACCGAAATAAACATATATTTGGCACAAAACCGGTATAAAAGCGAATGGAATCGATAAATATGCCAAGTAATGCATATTCTGTCATTACTTTAAAATAAAATTTAACATTCTTTAAACAAATTAACAAAATATAAACTCTAAAAACAATTAACAACGGTTGCATATACTTAAATAATTGTTTTCAATCTTTAATCAAACTTTAGATTGACAAAGGATTTTCATTTTTCTTTGAATTGCCTTTCTGCGAGTGTGACTTTTAAAATTACTATTGATATCGTCAAAATGTTTTCTTATTATTAATAATGAAGAGGTATCTAATAATTGACTTTTAATCTGATGAAAATGTTCTGAACATGAAAACCATGAAAAATCTATTTGACTTAATACGGATAACAATTTTGTTCGTAATGAACTGATATGACCAAATGAGTTTAAGAAATTTATTGTTGCATCATGTATGTTAATAACATAAATTACCAAATTTCGAGTAACGTAGTTCAGACGACGGGAATCATCAAATTCCTTAAACATGGTTAAAATATGTTGTGGTTCTAAATTTTCTGTTAGTAAACACTTTTTACAATAAATACATTCTGATAATCTAATTTTTTTTATTAAAAATCCACAAACATATGCAACGGCTTGAGTATCAAATTTTTCATCGGAAATGTCTGATTCTAAAACTACTGGAACAACAAAATTTTTAAATTCTTCATTTTCATTATTATTATTTATAGTACTACTACTCTCAGGATCGTTTACAAAAAACTTCTGAAGGTTTTCCAAAAGGGTTGCCCCGTCTTCTTCACAATTTGAACCTCTATTTTGGTTACTTACTAAATTATTAACAATACATGTTTTTAAGGCTGAAATAAACTGCGAAGGAGTTGGGTTATCATTGAATCCACCGCACTGCCGAACAGAACTAAATAAATTTTCTACAGGGTCTTGATTTAAATATCTCGTTCTTAAATAGGTGAAGCCATGTTTCTCTGAACATTCTTTCCAAATTTTCTGAATACCCTTTATCGTAAAAATCCAACCAGATTTTACAGGAAGAATGTTTTTAATTTTATTATTTTCAACTGATTCAAATTGCCAAGAATTAATTTTCTCTAACATGCTACTCCAAAATTTCATATGTCCTGAGTTTTTAGTGACGCAAGATTTTAAAGAACTATTTTTATTTAATTGAATTAACCGAGAATTTAAACTATCAAAAAGATTGTTGATATCATTAGCAAATTCTGCTGTATGAATAGCCTCAGCAGGTATACCGGTACTGGGATTACTAACCATTGACTCAATCTCATGAGCTACAGAGGCACTTAATGTTTGTGCTGCAATTTTAACTTTCATTTTAATGTTACTACGACTGAGATCAAAATAATGGTCATGTAACTTTCGTAAACCTTGGAAACGTTTCGATTTATCTATTTCATAACATTGAACAATATGATTAAATTTAGCCGTCTTATTCTGTGAAAATTTTATATTATATTTATATAAAGCATTTCTGGTATTTTTTAATAAATGAGGAACATCAAAAATAGGAATAATTTCTTGACCATTAACATTAAAAGTAGATTTATTTTGCGAGTCTAAAAGTAACTGTCTGATGGCTGATCTATTAGTGGAACCCTGATCACAAACTGTGCAAATTACTGTTAATCCACAAGATTGTAAAGCTGAAATTATTTCAGGCAATAACACTTTTAAATCATGTGTTTTTACCACATCTTTAGTAAAATAGTATGCAATAGGTTGCTTCCAATGTTTACTAATACCTTGCACCAAAAACACCAAAGCGTGATTTGCTACTTCATTTTGTCTACCCAGAGATCCAAGATCTACATATCCGATTACTTGATCTTTAGAAATATTATAATTTAAACCAGCAGACAAAGCTATTTCATCAAATACTAAACAACAAACCCGGTCCCTTGGATACATTTTCTTTACACGTTCTGATAATTTGGATAAAAATTTTTTATTGATTCCTACTTCTAAAGGTATTTGGCCTAAATATTTTCTAATGGAAGATTTAGAAGGTAGTATGAAAAATTTCTGTAAAAATCGATAGCACCTTGGACCCCGTTTATAAATGGCTAAAGCAAGTGCTTTATTTTCTGAGTTATATATAGGACGTCTCTTTTTACAGTTGTTAATTTGTGATTCAATAAATTTTACTCCGATAGGATCGATACGTTGAGATAAATTTGTGAATAAATTGGAATAAGCGATATTACGAACATTGAACAAATTATTTCTACACTTTAATAATTTTGTTTTTAATTTTAAAATCTGATTTTTTTGTTTACGGTCTAAATAATAAAACTTTTTAAGATCTTTTGAAAGGTGAGACCCTCTTTTTACATTGAGAGATTGCAAAAGTGTTTGTTGCTGTCTTGTATTCGACTTAAAAGTAGAGTTTTGACAAAATGAAGTATTAGGTGAAGTACTTACACAACCAGTATTTGATTCTGCTTCATCCGGCATGGTGTCGTCAACAATAACAGTACTAGTACTCGCAGTGGTATTTACAGATGGCAATTTGGAATAAGTGTATTTTGGCTTTTTAAATGGTGGTTCTGAAAAATCATCTGAAACTGATGTTTGGCATTTATTAATTTCAGCATTCTTTAATGTTTCACTAACAAACTGTTTAACTGACTCTACAGTATTTTTCAAGCAAATGTTACCATTAAGAGAATTAACGGATGTTGAGCTAATGTTTGATTCACAAAATATTGTTGGCACTGCATTTTTGTTGAGACTATTCTTCTTAGTATTTTTAAAACATTTTAATTCAAAGTGGTCTTCGCAAAAGAAACTATTTTTGCTCGGGAGGTTAAAATCAGCTTTACAAAATTTGCGAACTGATTCTATCCAAATCATTTCCCTGTTTGCAGTAACTTGAAAAAAGTGTTTATTTCTGTAAGAAGTATCTGTAATATATAAATAATATACATTCTTGCAATTTGGTGCGCAACAGTGATGTGTATTCCTCCCAGTCATTTTATATGGAAAAGTAAAACAAGCAAAAACAGTAAGACAATTCAAATCACTGATTCTATAATTATAATTAACTTTTCGCGTTACATTAAATTTTAGTCTAAACCAGAAAACAATTATTGGAAAGCACTAGCGCGATAACTTACCTATTTCGTCACATTGCAACTAAAATAAATAATAAAATAATAATAAATTCTAACCTGAAACCTTATTTTAAACGTTAGTGAACTCTATAGGTTCTTTTACTAACATTGCTTTTCTCTTAAGTTATGTGTTACAGTTTTCGATATATAATTTTCGCGATCAATAGCAGTGTTATACATATGCTTCATGAGATGGCGCCACTTATACGCGATTCTTGTCTTCCTATCCTTTTGACGCGTCTGTGTATTACCAACTCAATTATATTCAACCGATAGCAATCTCACCGACAACTACAGTTTGTAATACGCCTCAGATTTATCTTACCGATAGATTAATCGGACGGATTGTTATCGGCTAGATTTATCGGAACATTGTACAACTGGGCCTTAGACTTTAGACAAATTCTCAAACATTTGTTAATATATTCGCGAATTAATGAATTACAGGTCACCGCATATAAGTTGAGCGGTCATCGACGCAGATCAAGAAGTGAGAGAGAGAGAGAATGCACGATGGAGAAGGTCTTAACGGTGATTTTTCATTCATCGTTCTAAAGCAAACGGTGATTTCAAAATCGCGGTGATTTTAAACAGCTCTTTTAATCACAGCGAAAGCAGGAGCCGTTTATTTTCACCGTTTGTCTTCACTGTTTGTTTTCACCGTTTGTTTTCACAGTTTATTTTCACCGGGCATTGTAAAGGGTTCCTCCGAGCTGTTTACCGTGAGCGGTGTAAATAAACGGCGAAAACAAACGGTTTTTGCTTTCGCCGTTCGCTTTATTTGAAACAGCTCTTTTAATCACCGTTCTCCAAGCAAAATCGTTCATTAACAGAAGTTAATAACGGATGTAAATACACGGTCGACCGAAAAAATAATTATGTAACTATTTTATTTTCTATCATTGAAATTTTTTAGCAAAAAAGTTATTAATACACTTCTTTTCTTTGACAAAGACATGTTGATGATGATAAAATAAGGTTTGAATATTTGAACGAGTCTATAGCAGATACCCTCAGGGGTGGACTTGAGAGCCACCTTCAAAAAATTGGTAAACAATATTAATGATTTTTCATGAATAAATTAGTGATAGAAATTAGTAAAAACAGCAGTAAAGCTAGAAAATATACATAGTTATTTTTAGATGTTCACGATTTCGTGGAAATTGAATTTTTCATGTAATTTTGAGGTTTGAATGAGTGAAAATGAGCGTTTTGAGGTAAACGTGTTCAAAATGAGGATAAACAACACCAAATTTAGAAAATATGAATATTTATAGTGGTTCACAATTTAGTGGTGACTCAAAATTGAATTTTTATGTTGATTTTTGGTTTGTACGAGCAAAAATTGATAAAAAAACATGGTTTTGATATAAATGTGTTAAAATAATGATAATGATGACTAGAATTTAAGTAAAATGTGTTGTAAAATCGATAAATATCTCTAAATTTGTGCGTTCAAAATTATGTGGTCTGAAACCGGCGTTTTATAGACTACTTATATTATAAACGGGTTTAAAGGAAATCTGCGTCAACTATAATATAACAAATATTAAATGACTTGGATATGTATGTTACGCCACTGAACTCATAACTCATGTCAGATATATGACAAGTTATTTAAAATAACTTTTTTTAAATTATTGTTGCCTATGTTGAATGCCAATTAAATAACTTACCGATGAAGAGAAAAAGATATTCTATGTTCTTGCCGTTTTAGAACGCCCACAAGCCACACAATTCACCATTATAGAAACACTAAAACGTCATTTTTGACTTAACAGGATATAATTGACCTCCCTTAAAGTGGTAACTTCCGTCTAAAAAATACCTATTCCCCCACCACGTTATTATCTCTTCTATTCTTTACTCGTAGGTAATACGGTATTCCCCTATCTCGCCCATGTATACATGTAATTACTCGGCACCATTGAGGGAAAATACTATGGAGACGCTGTAAAGCATCTTTGCTGTACTCTCAAAACGGGAGCATTAGGCGGGGCTAAGTGTGGGACCAATATGGCTGCCTCACCTAGTCCGGACTACTCAAGATTATAATCTGTCATCCCACACCTGTCAGGCCTACACTAACCTATGAAATGTTATTCCAGACAAATTCTTCTTATCAACGCCGTCTCTGCTGTTGCAGCTACGTAGAGCACAAGAAACCATAATGTCTTTTAATATTTAACTTATTATATAACTCTAATACACGATGCACTTAACAAACACTCCACTTTTTACCAACACTACCTGTTTTTGACGTACGTGTAGTATTAATATGGCGGACCTGTACCCCGGTTTGATCACGTGACGTCGCCTCCCTACCTATTCTTTCTCAATGCTCGGCGCCGTTGTCGAATCAAACAAACCGGGATGATATTCAGTTTAGTATATTCATTTTATATATTTATACAATATGCAGTTATGTTATACAAAAAAATATATTTTAGTGCGTACCCTACCTGTTATATGTAATAAAGTGATCCGAGATCCGGTTTATTGAAATTTAGTGAACCGGCTCTCTCGGTTGCCTGCTAGGATTCGGTTCACTGAACCGGTTCGTTCGCGAATGACCGACCTCTAGAGATAACATAACCAAAAAAAACCAAACAAATCCGTGTGAACATAACCTGTATATATATTATTTTTAAAGAGAATTGTTTAATTTTACATTAAAATGATTAAAATACTACGAATTAACACATCTTCACAAAAAATTCTTTATGCATTACCTAGAAAATTACTGTCGACGTCTGTTGAGCCCCAGGAAAAAATTCAAAGTTTCCGGACCATAGAAGATAATCCACTAAATCATTCAGCGAAAAATATCGGACAATTTTACAAAGTAACTCCGGAAATAAAGAAACAATTATTTTTACATGGCGGTTTACCGAAATCTTATGAGATACAAGTGAAAACATTCACCGAGACTTGCTTTATGGTTAGGGAGCCTGCAATAGACATAATTACATGTATAAAAGCGGCAGATTTTGCAAAGCCCGCACTCAGATTCGTATTGTATGGTAGAAAGGGAAGTGGAAAATCATTAACTTTGGCTCATGTACTACATTATTGTTATTTAAATGATTTCTTGTTGGTACATGTACCTTGGGTTGGTTCATGGATGCGTAGATGCAAAGAAAACAGTAATTCAAACACCAGAGAAGGGTTCGTCGATTTAAATTTGGACGCAGCCGCCTGGTTAATACATTTTAAGCATCAGAATCTGAAAATTCTAGAAAATCCTGATATGGTAATATCAAAAGATTACGAATGGAGCAAACGTGAAATAACAACCAAAGGTTCAAAATTATTAGACTTAGTTGATCATGGTGTGAATAGAGTGAAATATGCATCAGAATGCGTAGTAGCGCTGGCAAACGAAATTAAATTGTTAAGTAATAATAATAAATGTAAAACATTAGTTGCTGTTGATGGTTTTAATGCATTTTTCTATCCGAATACCAGAGTATACACTGAGAAGAAAGAAATGGTTCATCCACACAGAGTTACGTTGACTCAAGCTTTTCTTAATTTAACAGAATGCAATTGGATGAATGGAATATGTGTACTTACTGTTGACGAAATTGCTATTGCTGAGAAAGATCAGATATCACATTTACCTAAGTAATTATAAATACAATTTTAATTTATTTGGTATGTAATATTATTTTATAGGTATTTATTGGGTAAAAGTGGGTTTGACCATTTGGATCCTTTCATTCCGATTTCTGTATCAGAATATACTAATAAGGAATTTAAGAGCTGTATGGATTATTATAGGGAGAGGAAGTGGGTACAAGATTTCCCTGGCCTAGATGAAGAGTTGAAATTTTTGAGCAGCTCAAATCCTTTTAAATTAATGGAATTATCTGGACCTTTGTAAATAATGATTAAAATATTTATTATATTTTGCAATTGTTTTCTTTCTTCCCTTCAAATAGAAACCAAAAACATAAGGTGTCAGGTTTTAAATACTTTTATCCTTTTATTAAATCTATGCTATTATTTGCAAAAGCCTGTTTTTTTCAATTATAGTTAGGATTCTACTACTGAAATTTTGAGAAGAGTTTTTTAAAACTGTTTTAGAATCCAATTTTCAATACTTTTGTATTGTATAAATTTGTCTAAAAGCTGTTGACGAAATTAAGAACATTTATTTTGTCGATTTAGATTGTCGTGGGGATATCTTTGGCACGTGCCACTGCCTATTTTTCATAGTCCATATTACGATAATCACCGTTTGAAAAGTTTTCCCTAGTGCAATGTCAAAATTGACATCTGGGATTTGAAATACTTTATCTTTG
This sequence comes from Amphimallon solstitiale, assembly GCA_963170755.1. Lineage (NCBI taxonomy): Eukaryota > Metazoa > Arthropoda > Insecta > Coleoptera > Scarabaeidae > Amphimallon > Amphimallon solstitiale. Next base: position 1,522,384 of record OY720675.1, read on the forward strand.
TCCGTATTTTTATTTAGAAGTTTTAAAAATCAACAAAATCCAAAACACAAATTTATTATTATAGATGTATCTAACTCCCCACTTTTAGATTTTTCAAGAAATCATCCCCACAAATGTCAACAAACTTTGTAAATTGAACTAAAGTCGAGTCTTTCTGGCAACCGACATGGCTAAAGTACGAGTACGAACTAAAGACGACGATTCAATACCACTACAAATTTCGATCGACCGGACAATTTCAATACAACAAAATTAAACTAATTGTTTAAGATTTAAGGAGATATGCCTTCCCACAGTAAAATACTAATACATGAAAGCCAATTACAAATTAAATATTAATAATAAAGCTAGTAAATGTTATTTTTTCTACACCTCTATTTTATATAACATTTGGCTATACTATTTAAGAGGCAAGCATTGTTGACAAATTTAAAATGTTTAGTAATTATTACAGACGTCAAAAGATAATTATGGCAAATGTCAAAAGGTGTATGAATATTACGTATTATTTATGTCAGTTCTTAAATGGCTTTTGTAGGTTATATTACTTGACAGGTAAAATTTTGCAACATCTCAAATTTGACACCATTTTAATTTAGTGGCGCAACTATAATATAGTTGAGTCGCTCTCGCAACCGACATGCGCCACTAAATTAAAATGGTGTCAAATTTGAGATGTTGCAAAATTTTACCTGTCAAGTAATATAACCTACAAAATCCATTTCAAGACTCATAAATAATAATATTTATCAAAGAGATTAGAATATACTAGAGGAAGCTTGTCTGCAGTTTGTAGGCGAGGTAAGTGGTCGCAAAAACTGCAGGTGGGGGTAAGGGGAATTGATACATTCCCAAGCGATTATAGTCCTTAAGGAAATCCGACGGCGTGCTGTCATTGGTCGAAATGTCGTTCTCGTACTTGGTTCGTATGATTTCGTTAAACTCTACACGAATTTGTTTTAAAAGTGTTTGTGCTTTGTGATATGTAATAACGCGAATTAAGCACTTTTAATGCGAAATACATAGTAATAATGGTGAAATTGTGTTATTTGTGTAAATGTCGATACCTCGAACACATCCAATCAGGGCTCTATATTTAAACCATGTTAAACACGTAAAGTTGAATTCTTGACCAACTTACCTATGATATGATCGAGTGGATGCCCTTTCGCATCGACGTTTACACAAATAGCACAATCGCACCATTTTTACTATGTATTTCGCATTAAAAGTGCTTAATTCGCGTTATTACATATCACAAAGCACAAACACTTTTAAAGCAAATTCGTGTAGAGTTTAACGAAATCATACGAACCAAGTACGAGCACGACATTTCGACCAATGACAGCACGCCGTCGGATTTCCTTAAGGACTATAATCGCTTGGCAATGTATCAATTCCCCTTACCCCACCTGCAGTTGTTGCGGCCAAATATTGCAGCTTGATAGTTGCTAATATATATATTCCAATCTCTTTGATATTTATGCACCATTTGACATAATTATCTTTTGACGTTAGTTATAATTGTCATCTAAATATTTTAAATTTGTCAACAATGCAAAGTAATATAAAATACTGGACATAAACACATCCAAAATATAGTACACAAATATAAATATATACGTGAACGTAGTCCCTTACGTGCACGGAGGAAGCCTTTAAGGCCGAAACACTGTCTGTACGTCGATTGCTAGTAATGAACGGTGCATCCCATTGCATTGCATATACGTTCACGTATAAATGTATATTTTTGTGTTGTCAATAATACTTGCCTCTTAAACAGTTTAGCCAAATGTTATATAAAATATAGGTGTATAAAAATAATTTTTAATTGCTTTATTTATATTTAATTTGTAAATGGCTTTCATGTAATAGTATTCTACTATAGGAAGGTATATATGCTGTAATATGAATTAGTTTAATTTTATTGTTTTGAAATTTTTCCGCCGATCGAAATTTGTAGTGCTATTGAATCGTCGCCTTTAATTCGTACTTTTGCCGTCTTGGCAATAGTATCAGTTAGTATTATACCGTAGTGGACAAATTTTAATTTCTGTTACGAAAGTAGAAAGAGCGCGACGAACTAAACTTAAGATAAACATATAGCGAGGCTGCCAAGTACACTCGGAAAACGTTTGCTATCAAATGCGGACACTGCGTCGGTTCTCCCACCACTGTTGGCAAGCAGACATCGCTGCATATTATAAGGTCATCTTCTGCATGCGATAGATAGGTAAGTATTGCTGTAAACCGAAATTAAAATTTGACGACTACGGTACCTATACTTGATAAAGCCACTGTGTGAGCGAAACATGTATTTTTAATAATAGTTTTTGGAAATTGAACACGTTTTTATTTCTGTTTTTGTACATTTTATTAAAATAGTATATTCTTTAACGAGCGTACGATCCGTGTGATAATATTGTAATTATTAAAATCCACTAAATTGATTTGTATTTCGATATTTCCTATTTACTTACTTCAAATTTGTAGCAAATACAATTTTAACAGAAATCATAACATTAGAAATAATTCGTCAACCGTTAGTTCTATTATAATTTACAAATACAAAGCTGTTTAGAATTCAATTTGGGACAAGATTTTCGCAAAATGTTCTTTAAAATTGCCACTACCGGTTAACATTCTGTGGTATTGTCTATGCAGATCAATGCAGATGTTATCTAAATTGAATAATAAACTTATTTGTATTCTTCGTAAATTATCGGTTGACCAGACACTTGTATTTGGTATATACTGCCGTCCGATAGATGATGGTATTTTTTTTGTAGAATTTAATTTTGACATACGAATGTTTTTGGATTTCAATATACCAGCACCATTAGCGGCGTTCATCAACTCATCAAATTCTTTGCGCCACCTTCCGGAAAGGGCAGAACAATATCTGCAGATTTACGGTGTAATAGTAAAAGCTTCAAAATCTTCCAATACGTTGAATACATTGGTGCACTCCAAACAAACACTTACAGTACAAGATTGATCTCAACAAAACCTAGTGACGAAATTCAGATTTATAAAACTCGATAGATAATATGCTAAATAAGAGTTTATGTAATATACCCAATACACTATTTGATGAAGAGAAGATGCTTAATTGACACGGATATAGTTATTAAGTGAAGTAACCTTTTTCAACAAGGAGAGAAAAATTAGTAAAAGCCAAATCAAGTTGAATGAAATATTTATTTCATTACTATACATTACAAAAAAAAATTGGAAATCTTTCACTTAATCCACATGTTCAAAATTTAAAAATAATACAATTGCAGAGAATAAACACGAATCATAATCATAATTTTATTTCTATCCGGAGACACTGTGTGTATTTTATAACAGTCGTAAATAAATGTTGGTTTTGCAATTACGATAATCTGACAGTTTATGAAATACATCCACATATCATATATACATACACACACACTGTTACAAATATAAGAGACGAAAAAAAAATCGTAATGTAATTTAAATTGAATATAAACACAATTCCAGGACGTGTATTATATAATTATAGATACATATCATGTTAACTATGTAATTAATGAAGACATTCTTTTTAATAGTCTACTAAATATTTATACTGCACATTCTACAATAGTACAAGCAATTACACATACAGAAATTCTTTAAAACACAAACTCAGATAGAGAGGGAACGGGATGAGATGGGGTGGGAGTCAATATTAATGTCTTAATGTATAAAAAATTATATAGATTACTTAAAACTGAACATAATAATAATCCGCATTGATATTAATTTTTGCGAACCTTCTTGCTTTTCGGTCCGGCTCCGTTTTTAACGTTGCCGCGACGCCTGCCAGGCGTCGGTGAAGACACCGCTTTAGTTTCTGACTCTATGATAACGTCATCGTCCTCTTCAGTTTCTTCTTTCTTGGCGTCGGCTTTTTGATCGCTTTCTCCGTCTGTGGTTGCATTAGCATCCGACGCTTTCTCATCGCCGGCGTTTTCTTCCGTCTTCTCCTCGTCTTCGCCTTCGGCGCCTTCTTCTTTACACGCTTCTTCTGGATCATACATATCTATTAAGTGCGAGATGAAAAATAAATTTCGAAAAAAAGGGTGCTACGGGGGGGGGAGAGAGAATGAACACCTACCTTCGCCGTTCTCCTGGTCGGCTTTGTCACCTTCCGCGTTTTCTTCGCCCTTTTCTTCATCCTCCTCTTCTTCTTCGCCGCCTTCGGTGGTGGACGTCTTCTTCTTCTTTCGCTTGCCCTCGCCTTCGCTCTGTTTCTCTACGTTGGCGCGGAATTTCGACTTAACGGCCATCACGAATTCGTGGTAATGCTTCTCCGACTTCAAATGGTTCTGTAAACAACGAATTATGTATGAATTAAAAGGGAAACATTAACGGTAATGAAATCATAGAAAGAGAGATAGACTATAGTAAATAATTCGTTCAATAGCAAAAATGCCGCTGTGTGCTGTGCCATTTGAGGCAATCATTCACTGTAAGTCTAAGGAATTTTGCTGTATGGGTTTCACCGCTTGGTTTATTCCTCTGAACTTCTTATTGCCGATATTAATCTTTGTTGAGCTTCAATTCGGGTCTTTCCATTTGTTAAAATGGAAGTGTTATCTGCATAAAGACATATTTCAGCACTAAGACATTCCGGAATATCATTTATAAATATGATGAACAATAATGGTCCCAGAATTGAGTCTTGAGGAACTCCATAGCTTACTGAATGCATTTTCGACCTCTCACCCTTCCATTCCACTAACTGAACTCTATTTATTAAGTAGGATTTGATAAGGTCCAATGGCTTTCCCCTAACCCCATAACGTTCTAGTTTCTGCAGCAAGATTTCATGATCCACCGAATCAAACGCCTTACTTTAAGTGCAGCATATTTATTTGTACAAACTTTCTCTGGTCAAATGAGGCCTATATGTAACTGATAACATCCATTACAACGCTCACTAGTCTTAGTCCCTAATTTTATAACGGTCAATATGAATTTATATCTCATCGTTTAAGTAATTGAAATCTAGTGGTAATGCATAAGGGCCAAACAATTTATTGCTCTTTAAAATTGAGGTTTGAAGGGTGTTGGTGCTGTTCTGTATACGCTACGGTGTATAGGCAACGCGGTTTTTAATCAGTGCTACAACACAGTTGTCGAAATACGTATTCAGTTTTTTTGTGCTTTAGTGTGGTAAAGATATTTTAGTGTTTTTGTTTAGTACAAACCCAGACTCCAAGTTTTGATTTTTAATATGATAAACCGTGCAGTTTGGTGAGATGTTGTACGCATTGTATCAGAACTGAGAAATAAATAGTTTACGCTTCGATATAACTCGATGGTACTATACTACAATTATGACTGTTTTGTTTTTGATAATCAATAAGAAACAATTCAAATAGTGTAAATAAAGGTATAGTTTTTATTTTACTCTAGAACATTGGTTTAATTTCTGTTTAATTTTTCGTCTGTATTCAAGCTTAAATACTTTTATGCTCTTAAAAAAATCGCAAACCATACAGTTTGCAAGATACTTGCATAAAAAATACTTTTCGGTCATAGTTAAGTGCTGTTTCCGGTCCAGATTTTGAATTCTTTTCTACAAAAGTTAAAGAGTTCCAAATATTTCATTCATTTAGGAAATCTATGTTAAATGCATATTTGTTCCGGAAAAATGCTTTTCAGTAAAAGACTTTCGGTAAATATTTTGGGACTTCTAGAAACCATAACTTTATAATTACTTGTCAATAGTAGCCTACGTATTCACAATATATTTTACTATTCGTCAAATGAGAATACAAAGAAAAATCTAATATTATTAAAATTTGGCTTGATATGAACAGATTAAAATGTCCGAATCAATATTGACAGCTATACCAATACCAGCTATAAAATCACCGACAATGACAGATAATAAATTTGAAGAAAAGAAGGTGTAACAAAGAAAGATAAAGAAGCCAGGATTAGAAACACATACCCATACTCTATATAAATGAGACATAACAGCTTTCGTGGTTCGGACACGTTACCAGAATGGCAGATGGTGTCACAAATTGCTAATACGTGGGCGTTAAATTGTTACAAATGCATTGAAGGTGCTTAAATTTTCACAAACGTTTACAAAGTGATTATGGGCAATGATTAATTATTTAAAAGAAACTTCAATTACGTAATGCTGTCATGGTTTTAATAATAATAAAAAAATTACAAAAAAAAACGCTATAGTTTCAATAGTTTTATTGCATTGCTATCTTTAAGAAAAGAAAAAAAATCCTTTGAAAATTCGTCAGAAAAGGTAGGTTTGTTTTGTGCAAATATTTAAAAATAATTTCAGATTTAAATCATTTCAAAAGGAGAGAGACGTGGAAGACAAATAAAATATTAACAGGCAAATGAGAATCAACATCGATGATAAAACCGGCTACGGTTTTGCTAAGAATAAATTTTGGATAGTTATAAGTAACTTTAAGACCTGACTTTATAATACCGACAAACCGTACCTGAGAATCCGCTTCTGTCCTCAAGAATCTCTTGCATATATCACAGAAGAACCCTTCGGCCGGAGTCACGTTTTTCGTGCCGACTGGTCGATCCGGTCGATATACCGGAACGCGGTTGTAAAGATTCGCAAGGTCATCGTCCAATTCCAACACCGGATTTTCATCTTCGGTCTGCAAGTTCTCCTGGAGAAGCGGATCGTTATCCCATTCCAATGCGGCCTCTTCAATGATGTGGCCCTCTGTGATTGGAAAAAAGAAAATGCACAATTTAGCAAGACAGCAATGAATAATCGACGTAAAATATCCGACTGACCTGTGTCTCCAGCTTTGGAGTCCAAGATTTCCTTCAATTTGGACAGATGCTCGGAAGAGAAACGATGTTCCACCCATTCCATGCGCGATGGGAATTCCAGATTGCAAGTGTCACAGTTGGGATGCAAGAATCGTTTGAGCCGTTGATGGCCTTCGGTTCTGCAAAAGAAGAAAAAAAACGTTAAAATGGACAAGCGCAAATAAAAAATTTAGAAACTCACTTCCTGTGCGCAATGATTTTCCCGACGAATTTCAAGTCGCACATGTTGCAATGACTTTCAGGTTCATTTCTGGAGTGAAACTTGCGATTGTTACGTTGCATGCGATTCCACTCGATCATCTTCTTTTCTTCGGACAATCTCATGTTTTCACGCAAAATTTTCACGGTGATTTGGAAACTTTCTTCCAAGCTGTCCATCATTTGGATGTGAGCTCTTCCTGTTATTACATTACATACAAGAAATGTAGACAACAATTTAGAAGCGAACAGTAATTCACAAGGTTGTACGTTAAATTTAGTATAGCAGTTCACGAATTTACATGAATTAATCATTAATTATTTACTATACAGCATGTCCACATATCGATGTTCACCATTGGTATATCGGTTATTAGAAGTGATAAAAGCAACGGTTAAATAATAATAATTCAATGCTTTCAAGACCGGTTGAAGAGTGTTTACAGTTACTGATAAACATGCAGAAATCAAGGTCCAATGAAAACGACGGTACTTAAAGACCCTATCATGAAAATCACTGACGACAAATTGAATTTGTACGGAAATGTGTTAATAGGTGTCAGTAACATACACGAATTGACATTTAAAATATTAGTAAGCTCATCGTAGGTACCTCTAATATGATTTTTGAAAGAATCCCCATCCCACATGCTCTTATTGCAGACGATGCAGTGGAACAGGCTGTTGTAAAGACCGGCAAATTTGCCACGATCCTTCTTGTCGCCATCGCCTCCCTCGTCTTTGTCGTCCGCCTTCTCATCACCAGTATCCTTGTTCTTCTCTTCCTTCCAGTCACGTTTTGTATCGCCGCCCTCTTCATCCCTGTACGAAAGTTTTATTAATCTCACGATCAAATTATGACGTACAATGGCAAGAATTGATTTCGTAACGTTTTTTTTAATTATCAACGAATAATGATTACTCACATTATTTTTCAATGTTTAAAAAAGTGTTGTAACGTTCATGTTTAGAAATATAAAAGTATCACTGTGTGAGGATGGATCGTTTTGTTTTTAGAACGCACCAAAAGATGTCGCCGCGAGCAGGTCAGCTAAATCAAACTCTGCACTTATTATAAATTATTGGTGATGATGAGCATAGTATAAAAAATAAAATAACTATTTAAAAAGCCTAAGTTAAATACAATCATGTTAAATCTTTGATTTTACATCAAACATTTGTTGGACATACTACATCTTAACATAGAAGAATTCGTTAGACTGAGCACGTTAATGTATGAGGGAACTTTTGGAACAGCAAGCAAATGAACAAAACATACTATTCAACATTTCATTTTACTTTAACAATGAAATGTTTGCCTCTGCTTCTCTAACCAGGAAGATGATGTCGTTCAAATATACTGGTAGCCATAAATATATAAGCACCCAATAAAATGTTGGAATACAAAGGTGATATGACTTTCTCAAAAGTTGGTAGCAGTGTTGTCTTGATGAGTATTAATTGTTGACACTTTAGCTACTGACATTATAATACCACGTAATGGATGGAGTTTTGCAATTAAAATTAACACTAACTAGTAATATATGAAAACAGAAGGAAATTATGTTTAACAAGATAAAAGGTGTAGCGAGCAAATAACTCTTTTAGACGCATGTATGTCCCAATTATACTAGATTTTTTTATACAAAACTTGTTCGAAATTAATTTTCAAATACTTTTATCCTCGTAAGTCTTTGTGGAATGCATCACTAGAGGGTGGACTGGCGCTTTTACTTTTAATCATGTAATCACAAACTATTTTAGATTTCTATAGAAATACTTAAAGAAAATAACAAAGTGCTCGTTTTCTTGATAAATCTGTATAAAATGCATAATTTGCCAGAAAATTGCTATGCATTAGATAAGAGCAAAATTCCCCGCTCTCTAATTGTATGTCACCTTATACAAGGTCCGACAACAGGATTCAATGGTTTTCTAAAGGTTACTGTTGAAATGCTCTTTATTTGACAAACGTCAAATAGGGACGAAATTGAAATTACAATGGCAAATTGGCCTATTAATCAACGGATCTCTGCTGTAAAATCATTTATCCTGACCCAGTCCATCGTGCAAACCCAGAGGCGTTTAGCCTTGAATTTAATTTGCCAGTGCACGCTGCATTTTCGTGATGGGTAAGAGATGTAGACGAAAGGGCAATGCAAACTCAAAATTTATCGGAGGTACACGTACAATTCCTACACAAGGTAATATTGAAAGAAACAGAGTAGACGTTGAATAGAGTCCAACACGTTCTGCAATTGCACTGACGAAGATCACTTCCATCTGAGTGGGTACGATAATAAGCAGAGCTTTCGCTAATGGGCAGAACCCGACCCAAGAGAAATGCATGAACACCCACTTCATGACCAAAAGGTAATGGTGTGGTGTGGAGTGTGCAGATTTGGTGCGATCGGGACATACTTTTTTGAAGAAAACGGCCACACCGTTACAATCAATTCACATCGGTACGTTGAAATGTTGGAAGCATTTGAGGTTGTGGAACTTCTAAGAATGGACCAAGATGAAGTATGGTTTCAACAGGACGGTGCCACAGCTAGACGGTCCATTGCTGTTTTACAGCGTATGTTCCCGAATCGCCTAATTTCTAGGTTTAGTGATTTCATGGCAAGCAAGATCACCAGATTTTTTCTGTGGGGCTTCTTATAGTCCAAAGTGTACTCTACGCGTCCCCAAACGCTTCTGCAACTCATAGAAAGAACTCGTGAGGAAATAAATTTAATAAACGAAGATTTACTCAGACGCGTTATGGTCAATAATTTCAGAAACAGGTTGCAGCAATGTATAGAAGAAGACGGTGATCATCTCAGTTAGGGATGTGATCTTTGCAGACTAAAAGTGTTATCAGAAATTTCCCCAATTGTGTTTTTAGTTGTAATAATAGGAAGTCCAAATATATTCTTTGTTTCTGCACAGTGGTCTATTAAAAACCCTTCAATCCTGTTGCTGGACCCTGTAGCATTATAAACTACTTGTTGTGTTTGTGTTAATATGCAGAAAAAAATTAGTGTGTTGATCGAAAATTGTTCTTTGCGAAGAAAAAGAAAAGTTACAGCTTTCCCCTGCTCCCCGTGGATGAATTGTAGCTGATTCATTATCATGTGAGCAGAGAGGTGCTGAACGTCGTTTCCAGTAACACCTCCAAAAATTAATAAAAAATAAATGCGTGAGAGTGGTGATGCCGTAATAAACATTTCAAGCGAACGGGTACATAATATTTTCCAGTTTTCCGTCAGCATTTAAATATGAAAAAGTTACCTGGTAAATGTGAGAAACCGCTTACTAACGACGAAATGCAAAATTTAAGAGACTTTTTACGCCGATACGCTACCGTAAAGAAAAACAAACGGAATAAAGGATATCGTCCGATGAACGTTGTTTTGAAGAAGGCAAACACAGCTGCTTCGATGAATAACATTATAGGCAGGCTAAATTTGTCGAATTAGCATAGGAATTAATGCCTCATTCACCTTATTCATCAGATCTGGCTTTCTCAGTGATCTTTTTCTTATTCCTCAACTTGTATAACTGAGCATGGTGGTAAAAAAAAATGGGCCAAACGAGATGACAGCAGAATCGAATGTCTGTTTTGATTAGTTTCCGTAAGATTACTTGTTTAGAAGACTTAAAAAATTGGAAGTTTCCGGGATAAGTGTAGAATTGGGTGAAAATGATGCATGTTAAAATATAAAATATATTTTTTACCCTAAAATAAGTATTTCATTAGAAATTCACCTCGTATAACAAACCTTTCGCAAAGAGAATTCATTATCTTCGTCTATGACTGCTACTCGCAGAACTTAGAAGAAATTTTGTAATAATCTTAATTTAATGCGTGAAGAGTTATTCCTTCTCCAGATTTACCCATCATGTTGTTTTGTTACTGAAAATAGAGCGCGAACAATGAACGGGACATCAAAATATTGTTAAGATATTGGAAACTGTCCAAAATAAAACGCGCTAAATGTTAAAAATAATATATAGGATTTGTGAGAACATTGAAGAATATGAAGGATATTAAACTCATAGCGTGATATCTATTGGACGATGAAGAGTTATCAAATCGTATGCTAGTAGTTGACCAATAAAATTCAACAAACAATATCAGATTGATAAGAGTTCACAAGTGTATAATAATATAAGCTATGTATTGTGCCATTCAATAAGTGCTAAAAAAAAACGGAGTTGATGGGATTAAATATTACTACTACTACTTTTGCACGGGCGAAATTAGATTCCGTTTTGAAATGATCCATCATAATAAGTTTAAAATACTTTTGTGATGACCCGCAGGTATATCCGAAATATTTAGACAATTTGAAGAGTTGTGATTTTGGAAAAAAAAAATCTTTCGAAATTGTACTATTTATTTGAACACCGTTCGTCTTTTCTACTTTAATCAAATCTATCTTTGATGGATTTTCAGCAATCATGTTTCAGTAGTGTATGTTGTACTTTTAAGAATTAATTTTAAAAAGTTTCCTGTGAATAGTTTTCATAATTATTATTGAGACAATAAATATTGTTCTGCCAGTAATAAAAAAATAAATTAATTACAAAATGATTTTTATTATTAATGCTCAAAAAAAATATATTCGTAAATTTCTACTTTGTTTGTCTGAACAATATAGAGCTAATAAAAACTACATACATAAAAAATTGCAGGAAACGATAAAGTCAAACAATAACATTTTTAATTAAATCATAATTTTCCGTCATACACCCACCGAGATTTATCAAAATCACAATTTCTTTTTCGTAAGATGTAGCAACAATATCCTGCCAAATAAGTAATGACCGGCAGGCATTTCCTGATGTGTTGTTCAAAATTATTTGTTACTGTATGGCATAATCGAACAACTGAATCATAAATTAAATAGACCATACTAATGTGTACCTAACCCAACATGTTGCAAAGGCGCAAAAAAACAGTTGGAAACATCAACATTAACGAATTGTTAACGAAAACACAAAATACAATTAGATTAGGGTGAACACGGATTACACATTTTCAAAACTAAAATGAAACAGCAAATACTATGTGCGAAATGGATCATAAAAAAAGCCGTCGAAAGATGTTGCCTACCAGTGTTATAACAACTAGCAGAGTGTCACGTACGGAATTCGTAACTTAATACCGGTTTGAAAAACTTGTCTTTTTTATTTATTAATAATTTTTTAAGATTGCGTTACTAAATGTAATCTTTTTTACTTATGCCAATCATATAACAAAGTACATTTTTACATACGATCAAATCGTGCCGACTTAAGAGTAATAATATATTCAGCATTTATTTTGGATCTCCTTGCTAAAGGTCAATTACCAAATATGAACGAGCATCTCCCAAACAAGACATTTTACGAATGCTCTATATAAACAATCAGATGCTTCAAAACTTACTATGTAATGTCAATATTTTGTGAAACGTGGGTGTTCGTTTTATTTGTGGCGTTCAATATACTTGCAACATGATCCGTCGTATTACTTCGCAAACTATCCAATCGCTTCAGTCATAAAATCTAATGCCTTTTTACGATGCCCTGCTATGAACACATGAAGGTTGATGGTTTCCACCACAAGCAACAGAAGATTCAGAAATTGAAGTATGCCTTTCGGAATGAGGAACTTCAAAGTGTGCGATTTATTATAGTAGATATAGATACATGTACGGATTGTATATGTTGCATTTTGATCAATGCACGGTTCACGCAAAATATATCATGCATATTTAATAATTAAGGAACTATAAATTCAAGTAACTATTTCCCAAAATACTGAATACATACATAACAAATAACTCAATATTTGTGAAACAAGAGGCTTCAATTATAAAACTAACAATCCCATCTAATAGTCGGTAGAAAGTTCTAAGAAAAACGTTGGCAAATTAAATAATCCAGACAGTGACACTTTTATTTTTCTAATGAATAAATTAAGGAGAGAAATGAACTATAGCTTTTTTCTTTTTTATTATTAAAATGTGATCAATTTTAACTGGCAATGATGACACTTTTGAACCATTTATTTATTAATCTGTAAGATAAAATGATTGAAATGAAATATTACTTTTCTGTACCACCATTTTATTTACTTCTTGGCTAGTCTGTTTAGTAGTCAAGCATTGTTGACAAATATCTCAAAGGTGAATAATATTACTTATGACAATGGTCTTTGTAGGTTATATTTTCATTTACTGGCGCATGTCGGTTGCCGAAGCGATTCAAATGTCTTTTTGGGTAACATTCAGACAGCTGTATCTTCATAATCATTAAGAATTGGACAAATATTTATATGAGGTTTTTCATGCAAATGTTCCATACTACCACCTCCTAAAATATGTATTATTAATCCTGGGATAACCTGTATACTATTTTTTGTTTTATACTTGAAACTTGTAAAAAAGTATGTTTGTAATTTAATAATAAAAATTGTAATAAAATATTTAAATTGAAATTAATTGATTTAAAACAAAAAACCGATTAAAATGAAGAAGTATCTTTAAAAAAACTGTTTCTCTTCCAACCCTGCATAGAAATGATTGAATGATGCAAAACCCTTCACATGATATTGTTTGGGTAATAATAAATGAACAAGTTGTACACTAGTAGTTAAACCATAAATATTTAACATCCAATACCGATGTGATATTTAATAACATGACAAAAAAAAGAAGAAAATGGACAATTGTTATTTGTTACTGATAACTTTAGTTGCCAACTATGCGCAGTTCAAATTGATCACAATGTATATTTCTGTGAATTAATTCAAGTGACAAAAATGGTGTGCAGTCTTCTTATTACTTTATTAACAAGTTTTCACTCAACAAATCAAAGATGTAGACCAATCTGTAAAATAAACATCTTACATTTCTGCTACCGTTTAAGTTAAAAGAGTACACAAGAACTTCCGCTCCAGTGCACACGATTTCTTTTAGACATGTATAAAAACTAATACAGAATCATGATTTGAACTTCAAGAGTGTTCGTGCCTTAGAAACCTCAAGACACGATTTATAAAAAAATCTCAAAGTACAAATTAGAAAAGGAAGATAGAAATGTATACGTGACACATCCAATGTTAAAGACATTCATTGAGGCATGAGGTGAGTTATAAAAATTGGAAAATTTTGGAAAGAAAAACTTCTAGAAAGTATATAGAAATTATTAAATACGTAAAAAAAATAAAAATAAAAAATTAAATAGAGAAAATCTTACCTATTTTCATCGACATTATCAACTTGTTTCTCATCAGTATTATCGGACTTTTGAGAGACCTCATTAGAAACTTTACTATCAGAAGACTTTTTATCGGTTTTAGATTTATCCTTGGACGTACCATGACTCTTGTCTTTGTTAGTAGCATTAGAACGAGCACGTGATGAATTAGGGCCAGCTCTATTATGACTTCTGTCATGACGCCAGCCAGTCCTCTGGTTCTAATTTTTTAAGGAAAATTCAGTGGGATGGAGAAGATAAACAAGATTAATTATTAATATCACAGGCTCTAAATTGTAGTAATGTTGCAGTAGATCTAATATAATTCTGCTGTAGCTGATAGCATTACAAACACATAAATAGTAAATTAAAAACAAAAGATCAATTCACACTGTAAAAATACAGAAGAATATTTGTAGACAGTATATTTATAATTAACAAAAATGCAGAATTTAATAAGTAATAAATCTATTTTGCTTCTTTTCTCAGATGAAATTCATATTTATATCAAAAAACGTAACATAGAAAATGAAATTTATGTAGTCATAAGATGGTGTGAAACCCATTGGATCCATTCGGAAAAATAAATTAATGTTATATATATCAAATACGGTTGAATTTTTTAAAAATTGTACGATTGATGATGGCACACTGATGTAGATGATAGACAAACTTTACCTTTGAAACTAATTAAAACAGTAATGTATGGTATGCATGTCTCCATATTTCTGACTTTCTTCTGGAAAATAATGTTAACGCTAGAATGGATACTAAGTTATTCACTTTTTTAAAAGTGACAGTAAGAAAACACTACATTCATTTCTCCATTGAAAAGTTACTGCTATTAGTTTTTTTGATCAATATTTAACAGTCCCTCTCTTGAGGATGTTAAATTCATTAATGCCAATCAAATAGTGTAATTATCAAATATTGTAAAATGTATTTAAAAAAGATGAATATAAACAAACAATTTTCTCCCATATTTTTACTGCAAGACAGTAGATTTAGATCAATTATATCTTCAGAATTATTGATGAAAGTAATTCAAAAGACAATAGAAAAGAACGACGAATAAAAATTCATTAAATTGCATTTTGAATTAATACATGATATTTAGTATAACTTCAAAATTTGTTGTGCTTAAAATACCAAGAGAAAAATTTAATACTGAGCTTGAACTATGTAATTTTACATTTGTTAACATCATGTTGATAAAAGAATATCAAAAATCGAGAAGACATACTTCCCAAATTTATAAAAAAAGACAAAATAGATAAATTACTGATTAACATAGATGTACATTCTGAAATATACACACAAATTTAAAAGAATTTTTCAAGAAAAAACCATATATACTATTTCCAATAAAAATGGATGCTTGAATTTTTACAAGAAATATGATTAAAATATAAATTGTAGAATTTTATGTTGTTTTATAAAAGCATACCTTATTATAGGGTTCAGATCGTCTAAAATCAGATCTGCCCCTAGGGCCAAGGCGATTTGAATAGTTGTCTTGATTAAAATTCCCAGGTGAAGTGTTTAATGAAAGTAAAGATGGTGGTTCGTTAACTTGCTGCGGCTGAAGCAAGCTACTTAGAGCTAGAGCAATCTGAGTTTGTAGATTTGAATTGTTCAGATTATTAGGTGCTGGGCCAGAGTTTCCTTGCCAAGGATTAACATTCGCATTTGGAAGAAAACCGCGACCACCTCTCTGAGGTCCTCCGAATCTTCTATTAGCCATCTTATGTGTTTTGTGGGGACTATCGTATATGTTATGGATACGATATGTAACTACACAAAATTTATTCATAAAATCGATTGGAAATGCTTGTAGTAGATGATGAATGTAGTTTTAAAATCATCAGTACAAAATCGAACTGTACATAGACAAATATGATGAAGATTTAGAGTACTTACCAATTTTTTTTGCGGATTGATTATTGAAACTGACGCCGACACCACCAAGCACAAGCTACGCAATTATCGAAGTGAAATTAGCTGTCCTTCTTTTCCGGCGTTAAGGAAATACTGCACTAGTCAAATTAGAATATATTACAATACTACTGTTTAATAAATGTGATTATTTTAAACGAAACAAATCAGATTTATAATAAGTCAATTTATTCTAATTATTAATAACTATTAATGTCATATATTCAAATGAAGTAAGTAAATTAATTTTATGTCTGTTCGTGCAACCAGCTCACGACAAATCCGTTACTGATGATTGGGTCACACTGATTTCCTGGTATCCCATTGGTTAGGAGAATTTTAACAATATTTGAATCAGAATGAACAAATCTATCTATGTATAATACATGTACCTAACTTCTTTATGATTGTGACATATACTCATGTAGCCATATACACACACTTAGTACACTTACACACACACACTCTTACACGTAAATATATATAGAAAATAAATTGTCCAAGTTTATCAAAACAGATATAGAACATAGAATTATTAAATATACACAATGTCTGATTGGGATACCGTTACTGTTCTCAAAAAGAGAGCTCCTAAAGCGTCGACTATGAAAAGTGAACAGGCGATTAACGCAGCTCGTCGACAAGGATTAGATGTCGAAACACAGCAAAAATGTAAGGCGTAATCATCGTTTTCTAGAAAGTCTGCACTGGTAATTGCAGTCAATATTTTCTGTTCCTTTACAGGGGGTGCCGGCAGTAATAAGCAACACGTTGCCACAAAAAATACTGCCAAATTAGATCGGGAAACTGAGGAACTGAAACACGAGAAAATCACATTGGATATTGGGAGACTTATTCAGCAGGGCAGACAGTCGAAAAATTTGAGCCAGAAAGACCTGGCAACAAAAATTAATGAAAAGCCACAAGTCATAACGGATTATGAAGCAGGAAGAGGCATACCAAATAATGTCATCATCGGAAAAATAGAAAGAGCAATTGGTATAAAGCTGCGAGGAAAAGACCTTGGAAAACCACTACTGCCCCCCGTGAGTAAAAAATAAGAAACCTCGGCGGGGGGCTAATTATTTTTTTCTAATAATAATGATTTACAAACAACAAAAACCGTAGATCTTCATAAGTGTGCTTTTTTCCTATTACTACTACAGTAAATATTATGATAAAGTATTGGAAAAAAACCTTTTGATGTTGATTGTTTTGTATTCATTCATAATGTTAACAACATGATGGGAGAAATTGTTGCTTATACTTATCATTGATTTTTTAATAATCATTTGTAGAGGTATTTAAAAGTAAAAAAATCCATTTGGGCTTTTGTATATACATTCACCATGGCTTTTTGTTATTATATTACAATTTTACTGAAATGGTTATTGAAATAAAATTTAGTTTCTACATCCACATCATTTTCATTTCATATATTTAAAATTATTTATTGTTGTGCAATCTCTAATACTGGTGTTTTAGATCGATTAATGTTGTGTCGGGTAAGCCATTACAAATCCACAAGGACTATTCAAGAAATTGACAAGGTAGAGACCAATATCAACCTGGGCTTTTTAACTGAATATATTAGTTTAAGTTAAACTGTATAATTCTATTTTTTGTTATTTCCAATGTAGTCAATTAAAATAAACAGATTAAAAATAAAAAAAATTAAGCCTGAAATTGTTGATACTTTAGAAAATTTTTATGACAAAGTTATTCTTTTGTCTTAAAAATTTTCTGGAATATAAACAAATTCATCTTTAAAAAAATGTACAAACGTGCATAAATTATTCATATATGTTTTTATTCATATCATTAAAATACAAAATCAGTTATTTTATATGTTAGAAATTTAATTAATCCTTCCTTAATTCAAAACTATCTTCTTTAATACCATCCTTTGTAATTATATTTATAATAATCCTATCACCTGTATATATGTCCCGTTCTGCAGCAGATATAAATGCATCTTTAAGAACTGCCAATGCTCGATCTAAACTGACACTTTGTTCTTGCACGTTTTGCATATTTTTCAAGCCAATCTGATTGTCCAAGAGTGGTTGCAACAATGCACCAGCAGAACCCCCAGCTTTATAGGTGGATCTTTCACAATGTCCAATTGGATCATAACTATATACGCACCCTTTTCCATCATTATCTAAGCCGACAAGTACATTTGAAATATAATACGGAAAAAAGCGTTTGTAATACAACATCGTTGATAACATTTGGGATGCAGCCGTAGTTGACATAACCTTGTTATGTTCTTGCTGGTACATTTGCATTCTCGCTTTCAATATTCTGGTCAGTGTTAATGTGTCACACCAACAGCCGGCACATCCTAACACAGTCTTATCGGTGAACTTGAATAATTTGTTCTGCTCCCTGGTGTAAATTGCAAATCCGGTACTTAAACGCGTATCTGCACCAATTATCGCAAAGTCATCCCCAGCAATAGCAACAACGCTCCTGGAATTAGAAACATAAATTCTAGGCATTTTGAAATGTGTAATATATCTTACCCTCCATTATCGGCATAAGGACTAAAGTGATGTTGAGTAGGAGTTGCTGTCGCATAATCTGGATAATATGGGGTTGTATTATGCATATTATGTACCATCATTCTTAAATCTGCACAGTTTAAAATTTGACGATTCACAACAATTGACGTTTGACAATTTCACTGCTTAAAGTGCTGAAAAATTAACAACACAAATTACCCCTAACTTATTCCAAACTTCATACAAATATATAGAGTTATCAAAAAATACTATAATAATTTAAATTTGAGAATACAACTTTTACTAATAATGTTTGGGGTACATATAAAATCAAGAATGCATAGTATGTAAATACAATAAAAATCATTTAATTTTGTAAATATAAATTTATGACTGATTTGAAATCCAAATGATTTCTTAGCACATAGTATATTTCTATTTCTAGACTGGACAAATTGAGGTTAATAAAATTATTTTTGAAAAATAAATACAAGTAATAAGTACTTCTTTATAAAATAAATATGACCAAACCGCTATTTATTTGTGATAATCCTTCAATGCAATTAACTAAGTCTATTTTGTTAAGTTGTAACAAATTTATAGAGCTGTACAAAGAAATAATAGATTCCTATGTGTTGGTATGTTATTATAAACATATGTTTCTACTTTATAATGATTAAATATTTATATTCAGGATTTCTTTACTTGTAATCACTGGAATAGTTTACCAACATCCTGGGGGACTTATTTTGCAAATATTTTACCTAACGATCTCCAAACTGTTATAAATATCAATGAGAGTTTGTTAAAGTAAGTCACATGTTAGATTTGTTTTACAAAACCGAATAATTTCAAAATACATTTTGAAGTCTCTTTTCAGTTCTAGGTATAACGTAATGCCTTTGGAGTTGATGTGTGTTCGTACCTTGATTAAATATTTATCTATTCCACGTAATTTATATCAAATAGATATTTCTGCAATGTTAAAGAATTCGGAAGTCCAACCTGATGAGTTTAGTAATAAACTGTGTGAAAATAATAGAATTGAAAAAATATTTTGGAAACATGTCAAAATAAAGAAAAAACATGAGATTAAGTTATTCGCTCAAGTTAGTGATGTTTCAAATATTGCTGTATATTTGTCATTTCTAGTACATATGAAAGTTGTCTATTGGTAATTACAGATCACATATGAAGCAGCAAAAAAGACAAATTGCTTGTTTGTTGTTGATGTTGGCTCAGGTTTAGGGCATTTGAGCCGTTTGTTATCTTATGGTTATAAGCTGAATGTTTGTGGTATAGAATGTAAGAATAAACTGACTTTACAAGCAAGGTAGGTTCTTTAATCATTTATTATATATATTTTCTTGATTAATTGACATTTTAGGCAAATAGACATTACTTTTGAAAAACAAGTTAGGGCATATGATAAAGATTTTCTAATATCAAAGAATCCTCCAGTGCATTTAAACTATACTGTAACTTCCGACATGGATGCTGAGGAGTTTTCGAAAGTAATTCATAATTTTTGTGTCGAATCACAAACATTCCTGTCAGTTATGTTCCTGTTGTAGACAATTTCAAACGCATTTAAAACAAGTGATAAATTTTATTTTGGGATTGTTGGTCTGCATCCTTGTGGTAACCTAGGACCTACATTACTAAGACTGTACGAAAAGTGTCCAAATATAAAATTCATTAATATTGTTGGTTGCTGCTACATGAAATTGTCCGTTTGTGAGTAAGTAATATTCCATGCACTTTTAAAACACATAGGAGTTAAACTTAAAGATCTATTAATACAAAAATGTAATTTACTAAAGCTTGTGTAGATTTTGAGATGAGAATGTTTGTCTAATTTTTTACAAATGGTAGAGAGAGTATAGAGTGTTAATTTGATTACTTCTAGGAATGACAACTTAGGTTGCGATGTTCAGCAGGGATATCCACTCAGTAAATTTTGCCAAAAAAATCAGTTTCGACTATCGTACAATGCCAAAGAGGTGGCTTGTCATGCTATTGACTCGTATTTAGAAAGATTGCGATCTGGAAATGATTGGCAACTGAAGATTCATTCGTATAGGGCTGCAATTGAATATCTTATAGTAAAAGAGTATCCTCATCTCAAACACAGCCCTTTAGCAAATGTTAAATATGACCCTAACATGACTTTTAACGAGTAAGTACATTTGTATAAGTAGTAGCATGAGAAGTATTTAGAAAATAAAATAAAAAAGTAGAAAATTTTAACGCAAAAGTTCATCTAAGGCTGTATATAAAATATTGTTGTGAAATATCAGTTTAATGAATCTGTGATCAAATGCAACTTTTGATGTTTCAGGTATTGCAATAAAGCCCTTAAGAGATCAGATATATCTTTGAGTAAAGAAACTATAAACTCGCCCTTGGTGAAGGAACTTCTGGATAATTGGAAATTAGTTGTCACTTTTTATAGTGTCCGGTTGATGTTTGCACCAGTTATCGAAACTATAATTTTGCTGGACAGATATTTATATTTACGCGAAGCAGTGGAAGGTACATCGATATGTATATATAAGATGATTCTCTGAACTGGTCTGTTGGATGAATTTACAAGAAAAATTTGACTCACATTTTTTAATTACTTAATTGTGACTGCCCATGAGCTAATTCAATAAAATAGTCACAATCAGCAGTAATATTTTGATTAAATCGATTGTTTAATTTCACCTTATATATAACTACATATAGATAGTCTTTTTTTTTGTGAAAAGTGAGGTTAGTCTTTTTTTTTGTGAAAAGTGAGGTTAGTCGGTCATTTGCAGTTAGGTCAACTGACATTTTCAATTATTTTTTGTGGATTTTCAAACATGAATTATGTATATCAGATGTGTTTATTGTTTGTTGTGATTATTGGATTATTGATATTTATTTATATAAAATTTATATCTAACTCAGAAACAAAGAAACGACAGTAAAATACAGTGATTTTGGTTGAAAGAATAGAGCAAATAAGAAAATTCTGACACAGATGTTTGGATATGTTGTTGCTGTGTTGGGGATCTACTTTGTTGTCTTGGATAGCCTTGCCATCAGACATATCACTAGAGGTGTTCCTCAGACCTGTTTTAGATCCTTTATTATTGGCCATGCTTAATCTTAACTGTCAAATAGTCAAATTTTTGTGTTAATTCATGAACGACTCCATGTTTATAAAATGAGAATATAGTTTTTATAGTTAGTATGAAAATACAATAATAATATATTTTATGTCAATCCCTTGATTATTTTTCTTATTATATTTCAGATCAATTTGTTTGCCTTACTCCAGTCTTTGATCCGCTTATTTCAGCCAGAAATCACATTTTATTAGGAATGAAAGGGACACGCGAATGATATACATACATGCTCATTTATATTAAATATTAGATGTATATTTTTAGTAAAATGTCTTACCTCATTAATGGATTAAATAATAAATTACTTCCATTATAATTTCGAATTCTGTCAAACACCCCCAAAAACCATTGCGTACTTTAATGTTACCTATGAAGCCATGAAAAATTTTAAAAAACTCATTAACCTTAGTGTTTTGTCGTAAACACACTATAATTTGCCGCACAACGTGGGGCTAATTTTACAAATAAATAATTCCGGCATAGCTAAGCTAATAATTGTTTTCTGCACGGTGTGTTATGTTTTATGGTTCGATAGATAACATCAAAATACGCCTTCATAAATGGTAATTGTATTATTTAGAATTTAAAACATAAAGCTGTATTTTATATTGTAATTGCATAATTTTGTGGATATTTTTATAATTGTTAAATACATACAAATATTCGAATGTGAATATTATAAAATATTGTTAATAAAAGTTATTTTTAACATAAAGGATTTTCTTTCAAATCATGAATTTTTCGTGGAGATAAGTTCGTTTTTTCGTATTAATGAGCTTCCTGCGATATTCGTGAAAATTGACCTATCGAATTTTCACTAAATTAACTTGTGTTAGAAATTGCTCCATTTTTAGCGCCAAATTGTTAGGAATAGCCTTGCGTTGGAAGCTGCGCTCCACGTTCCTGGTGTTGGACGTCAACCGCTAGTTTTATCAAAATTTGTAAAGAATACAAAAGTGCTTAGAAAACCATTTTGAACAAGATTCGCGCAAAAAAATCTGCAAAATCCAAACCGGAAGCTTCGTCGCTAAGAGTAAAAGTAACACTTCCGGTCACCATTTTTAAGAAATATCTATGAAAGCGTTATCCAAGAACAAGTACAAACACATTTGTATTCTTTGTAAATTCTCGTAAAACTATCGGTTGACCAGATATTGGCAGTTATTGAAATTTACTAAATTGATTTGTGTATCGAGATTTTACATTCATTACAATTTTCTGACAAATAAACTTTTAAATAGAAATCATAACATTCGAAATATCTCCTATATCTCGTCAACCGTTAGTTCTATCAAAATTTTCAAAGAATACAAAAGTTATTAAAGAACTAGTTGGAATAGGATTCGCGCAAAAAATTCTTCAAAATCCAAACCGGAAGTGTCGTCGCTAAGAGTAAAAGTAACACTTCCGGTCACCATTTTTAAGAAATATCTATGAAAGCGTTATCCGAGAACAATTCAAAACACATCTACATTCTTTGTAAATTCTCCTAAAACTATGGGTTGACCAGATATTGGCAGTTATTGAAATTCACTAAATTTATTTGTGTATCGAGATTTCGCATTGACATCGTTTGTTAAAAATAAAATTTTAACAGAAATCATAACATTGGAAATATCTCTTATATCTCGTAAACCGTTAGATTTACCAAAATTTTCAAAGAACACAAAAGTTATTAGAAAATCATTTGGAACAGGATTCCCGCAAAAGATTCTTCAAAATCCAAACCGGAAGTGTCATCGCTAACAGTGGCGGCTGCTGCAAATTGCCCGTAACAAATTTCTTTTAACAGATAAATTAATCATAAATACCTAATTTGTATGTAATTTTGCTGATTTGTTTGATAACAAATAATATGTTTTCGGAAGTAACAGTCCGTCTTTTCAGCGCGTTTAAAAATCGCAGTCTGACGTAGGCTTCGGGGCAACTCGCGCGACTGCCCCGTCTGCATTAGAAATCGAGCGATGAAACTGGCGCGGGTAGCGCGCGTATATATGTAGGCGGCGGGGCACTACTCTATGGTGCCGGGTCCGAATGGCAGTCTAGTATGTAATATACAGCGGTGAGTGTATGTTGTAATTTCTATCGGTGCAAATGCAACTATGAATTGCGTTAGTAACATTAAGACAGAATTAAAAAATCTAGGTCTCCCTAGACCAGATTTATTGATTAAACTAGAAGATCACAATTAGAAAACTAATAAAACCGTGACGAAAAAATTCAACAGAAGCTCTTACAGTAATCAGACTGGTTGTGTGGGTGTAATGTGCAAAATGCTTTTTTCTATTTCGGTGCTATAAAGTTCACTTTACGACATTCGTTTTGGTTTCAAAAGTATTTCTTTATCGCACGCTAATTTTGTTGTTTTGACGTTGGTAACAAAAAAAAAAATGGAACCAAATTATATTTAAATGTCAAAATGTACGCCTTTAATGTAATAAACATGTACAATAGAAGTTGTACAAAGAATAAAAAGCACACATGCTAACATTTTATTTACTAATTAACAATATAAATTGTTAAGCAAAGTTGGATGATAAGTTTTATGATGCTACTATTGTAATTTACTTCCAAGGCTGAATAGTACAACTGTTATAAAAGTTTGTTTTTGATAATATGTCGAGACTATGTTGGCGAAAGATTTTGTAAATTGTCTTCTGCTATTTTGCGAATCTCTGGGGGCGTGCAAAATAGAAAAAATCAAGTGAACGGTGTTTTTCTACTTTGAAGAGAATAAAAACATTTTCTTGAAATACCATGCAGGAAAGCAGACTATGTGCCTTAGCAATGTGTTCCATTGAAAAACAATTACTGACATCAACACCAAACTTCAATGGATGAGTTATTAATCATTTTGCTGATGGTAAGGAACGGCGGATGGATTTTATTTTCAAACAAGTTAATTAAATAGCATATTGAGTTTGTTTTTTGTCTGTACCTAATTTTTGATATTAAACACTCAGACCCCCGGTGCCCTCCCGTCCCAAAAAATCACTGGCCGCCACTGATCGCTAAGGTTAAAAGTAACACTTACGGTCACCATTTTTAAGAAATATCTATGAAAGCGTTATCCGAGAACAATTAAAACACATCTGAATTCTTTGTATATTCTCGTTAAACTATCGGTTGACCAGATATTTGCAATTATGGAAATTTATTAAATTGATGTGTATCGAGATTTTACATTCATTTCAATTTTCGGACAAATAAAATTTTAACAGAA
The DNA here is from genome assembly GCA_963170755.1 of Amphimallon solstitiale. Lineage (NCBI taxonomy): Eukaryota > Metazoa > Arthropoda > Insecta > Coleoptera > Scarabaeidae > Amphimallon > Amphimallon solstitiale. The sequence goes on from OY720675.1 coordinate 1,547,484, forward strand.
ATCATGACATTGAAAATATCTCTTATATCTCGTAAACCGTTAGATTTATCAATATTTTCAAAGAATACAAAAGTTATTAGAAAATCATGTGGAACAGGATTCCCGCAAAAAATTCTTCAAAATCCAAATCGGAAGTGTCATCGCTAAGAGTAAAAGTAACACTTCCGGTCACCATTTTTAAAAAATATCTATGAAAGCGTTATCCGAGAACAATTCAAAACACATCTGAATTCTTTGTATATTCTCGTAAAACTATCGGTTGACCAGATATTTGCAATTATGGAAATTTATTAAATTGATGTGTATCGAGACTTTACATTCATTTCAATTTTCGGACAAATAAAATTTTAACAGAAATCATGACATTGGGAATATCTCTTATATCTCGTAAACCGTTCGATTTATCAAAATCTTCAAAGAATACAAAAGTTATTAGAAAATCATGTGGAACAGGATTCTTTAAAAAAATTCTTCAAAGTCCAAACCGGAAGTTTCGTCGCTAAGAGTAAAAGTAACACTTCCGGTCACCATTTTTAAGAAATATCTATGAAAGCGTTATCCGAGAACAATTCAAAACACATTTGAGTTCTTTGTATTTTCTCGTAAAACTATGGGTTGACCAGATATTGGCAGTTATTGAAATTTACTAAATTTATTTGTGTATCGAGATTTCGCATTGACATCGTTTGTTAAAAGTAAAAATTTTTCAGAAATTGCAACATTCGAAATATCTCTTATATCTCGTAAACCGTTAGATTTATCAAAATTTTCAAAGAATACAGAAGTTATTAGAAAATCATGTGGAACAGGATTCCCGCAAAAAATTCTTCAAAATCCAAATCGGAAGTGTCATCGCTAAGAGTAAAAGTAACACTTCCGGTCACCATTTTTAAGAAATATCTATGAAAGCGTTATCCGAGAACAATTCAAAACACATCTGAATTCTTTGTATATTCTCGTAAAACTATCGGTTGACCAGATATTTGCAATTATGGAAATTTATTAAATTGATGTGTATCGAGACTTTACATTCATTTCAATTTTCGGACAAATAAAATTTTAACAGAAATCATGACATTGGAAATATCTCTTATATCTCGTAAACCGTTCGATTTATCAAAATCTTCAAAGAATACAAAAGTTATTAGAAAACCATGTGGAATAGGAGTCTCGCAAAAAATTCATCAAGATCGAAACCGGAAGTGTCATCGCTAAGAGTAAAAGTAACAATTCCGGTCACCATTTTTAAGAAATATCTATGAAAGCGTTATCCGAGAACAATTCAAAACACATCTGAATTCTTTGTATATTCTCGTAAAACTATCGGTTGACCAGATATTTGCAATTATGGAAATTTATTAAATTGATGTGTATCGAGATTTTACATTCATTTCAATTTTCGGACAAATAAAATTTTAACAGAAATCATGACATTGGAAATATCTCTTATATCTCGTAAACCGTTAGATTTATCAATATTTTCAAAGAATACAAAAGTTATTAGAAAATCATGTGGAACAGGATTCCGGCAAAAAATTCTTCAAAATCCAAACCGGAAGTGTCATCGCTAAGAGTAAAAGTAACACTTCCGGTCACCATTTTTAAGAAATATCTATGAAAGCGTTATCCGAGAACAATTCAAAACACATCTGAATTCTTTGTATATTCTCGTAAAACTATCGGTTGACCAGATATTTGCAATTATGGAAATTTATTAAATTGATGTGTATCGAGATTTTACATTCATTTCAATTTTCGGACAAACAAAATTTTAACAGAAATCATGACATTGGAAATATCTCTTATATCTCGTAAACCGTTAGATTTATCAATATTTTCAAAGAATACAAAAGTTATTAGAAAATCATGTGGAACAGGATTCCCGCAAAAAATTCTCCAAAATCCAAACCGGAAGTGTCATCGCTAAGAGTAAAAGTAAAACTTCCGGTCACCATTTTTAAGAAATATCTATGAAAGCGTTATCCGAGAACAATTCAAAACACATCTGAATTCTTTGTATATTCTCGTAAAACTATCGGTTGACCAGATATTTGCAATTATGGAAATTTATTAAATTGATGTGTATCGAGATTTTACATTCATTTCAATTTTCCGACAAATAAAATTTTAACAGAAATCATGACATTGGGAATATCTCTTATATCTCGTAAACCGTTCGATTTATCAAAATCTTCAAAGAATACAAAAGTTATTAGAAAATCATGTGGAACAGGATTCTTTAAAATAATTCTTCAAAGTCCAAACCGGAAGCTTCGTCGCTAAGAGTAAAAGTAACACTTCCGGTCACCATTTTTAAGAAATATCTATGAAAGCGTTATCCGAGAACAATTCAAAACACATTTGAGTTCTTTGTATTTTCTCGTAAAACTATGGGTTGACCAGATATTGGCAGTTATTGAAATTTACTAAATTTATTTGTGTATCGAGATTTCGCATTGACATCGTTTGTTAAAAATAAAATTTTTCAGAAATTGTAACATTCGAAATATCTCTTATATCTCGTAAACCGCTAGATTTATCAAAATTTTCAAAGAATACAAAAGTTATTAGAAAATCATGTGGAACAGGATTCCGGCAAAAAATTCTTCAAAATCCAAACCGGAAGTGTCATCGCTAAGAGTAAAAGTAACACTTCCGGTCACCATTTTTAAGAAATATCTATGAAAGCGTTATTCGAGAACAATCCAAAACACATCTGAATTCTTTGTATATTCTCGTAAAACTATCGGTTGACCAGATATTTGCAATTATGGAAATTTATTAAATTGATGTGTATCGAGATTTTACATTCATTTCAATTTTCGGACAAATAAAATTTTAACAGAAATCATGACAATGGAAATATCTCTTATATCTCGTAAACCGTTAGATTTATCAATATTTTCAAAGAATACAAAAGTTATTAGAAAATCATGTGGAACAGGATTCCAGCAAAAAATTCTTCAAAATCCAAACCGGAAGTGTCATCGCTAAGAGTAAAAGTAACACTTCCGGTCACCATTTTTAAGAAATATCTATGAAAGCGTTATTCGAGAGCAATTCAAAACACATCTGAATTCTTTGTATATTCTCGTAAAACTATCGGTTGACCAGATATTTGCAATTATGGAAATTTATTAAATTGATGTGTATGGAGATTTTACATTCATTTCAATTTTCGGACAAATAAAATTTTAACGGAAATCATGACATTGGAAATATCTCTTATATCTCGTAAACCGTTCGATTTATCAAAATTTTCAAAGAATACAAAAGTTATTAGAAAAACATGTGGAATAGGATTCTCGCAAAAAATTCATCAAAATCCAAACCGGAAGTGTCATCGCTAAGAGTAAAAGTAACACTTCCGGTCACCATTTTTAAGAAATATCTATGAAAGCGTTATCCGAGAACAATCCAAAACACATCTGAATTCTTTGTATATTCTCGTAAAACTATCGGTTGACCAGATATTTGCAATTATGGAAATTTATTAAATTGATGTGTATGGAGATTTTACATTCATTTCAATTTTCGGACAAATAAAATTTTAACAGAAATCATGACATTGGGAATATCTCTTATATCTCGTAAACCGTTAGATTTATCAATATTTTCAAAGAATACAAAAGTTATTAGAAAAACATGTGGAATAGGATTCTCGCAAAAAATTCATCAAAATCCAAACCGGAAGTGTCGTCGCTAAGAGTAAAAGTAACACTTCCGGTCACCATTTTTAAGAAATATCTATGAAGGCGTTATCCGAGAACAATTCAAAACACATCTGAATTCTTTGTATATTCTCGTAAAACTATCGGTTGGCCAGATATTTGCAATTATGGAAATTTACTAAATTGATGTGTATCGAGATTTTACATTCATTTCAATTTTCGGACAAATGAAATTTTAACGGAAATCATGACATTGGAAATATCTCTTATATCTCGTAAACCGTTAGATTTATCAATATTTTCAAAGAATACAAAAGTTATTAGAAAATCATGTGGAACAGAATTCCCGCAAAAAATTCTTCAAAATCCAAACCGGAAGTGTCATCGCTGAGAGTAAAAGTAACACTTCCGGTCACCATTTTTAAGAAATATCTATGAAAGCGTTATCCGAGAACAATTCAAAACACATTTGAGTTCTTTGTATTTTCTCGTAAAACTATGGGTTGACCAGATATTGGCAGTTATTGAAATTTACTAAATTTATTTGTGTATCGAGATTTTGCATTGACATCGTTTGTTAAAAGTAAAAATTTTTCAGAAATTGTAACATTCGAAATATCTCTTATATCTTGTAAACGGTTAGATTTATCAAAATTTTCAAAGAATACAGAAATTATTAGAAAACTATGTGGAGTAGGATTCTCGCAAAAAAATTCATCAAAATCCAAACCGGAAGTGTCGTCGCTAAGAGTAAAAGCAACACTTCCGGTCACCATTTTTAAGAAATATATATGAAAGCGTTATCCGAGAACAATTCAAAACACATCTGAATTCTTTGTATATTCTCGTAAAACTATCGGTTGGCCAGATATTTGCAATTATGGAAATTTATTAAATTGATGTGTATCCAGATTTTACATTCATTTCAATTTTCAGACAAACAAAATTTTAACAGAAATCATGACATTGGAAATATCTCTTATATCTCGTAAACCGTTAGATTTATCAATATTTTCAAAGAATACAAAAGTTATTAGAAAATCATGTGGAACAGGATTCCCGCAAGAAATTCTTCAAAATCCAAACCGGAAGTGTCATCGCTAAGAGTAAAAGTAACACTTCCGGTCACCATTTTTAAGAAATATCTATGAAAGCGTTATTCGAGAACAATCCAAAACACATCTGAATTCTTTGTATATTCTCGTAAAACTATCGGTTGACCAGATATTTGCAATTATGGAAATTTATTAAATTGATGTGTATCGAGATTTTACATTCATTTCAATTTTCGGACAAATAAAATTTTAACAGAAATCATGACATTGGAAATATCTCTTATATCTCGTAAACCGTTAGATTTATCAATATTTTCAAGGAATACAAAAGTTATTAGAAAATCATGTGGAACAGAATTCCCGCAAAAAATTCTTCAAAATCCAAACCGGAAGTGTCATCGCTGAGAGTAAAAGTAACACTTCCGGTCACCATTTTTAAGAAATATCTATGAAAGCGTTATCCGAGAACAATTCAAAACACATCTGAATTCTTTGTATATTCTCGTAAAACTATCGGTTGGCCAGATATTTGCAATTATGGAAATTTATTAAATTGATGTGTATCGAGATTTTACATTCATTTCAATTTTCGGACAAATAAAATTTTAACGGAAATCATGACATTGGAAATATCTCTTATATCTCGTAAACCGTTAGATTTATCAAAATCTTCAAAGAATACAAAAGTTATTAGAAAACCATGTGGAATAGGAGTCTCGCAAAAAATTCATCAAGATCGAAACCGGAAGTGCCATCGCTAAGAGTAAAAGTAACAATTCCGGTCACCATTTTTAAGAAATATCTATGAAAGCGTTATCCGAGAACAATTCAAAACACATTTGAGTTCTTTGTATTTTCTCGTAAAACTATCGGTTGGCCAGATATTTGCAATTATGGAAATTTATTAAATTGATGTGTATCGAGATTTTACATTCATTTCAATTTTCGGACAAATAAAAGTTTAACAGAAATCATGACATTGGGAATATCTCTTATATCTCGTAAACCGTTAGATTTATCAATATTTTCAAAGAATACAAAATTTATTAGAAAAGTATTTGGAACAGGATTCTTTAAAAAAATTCTTCAAAGTCCAAACCGGAAGTGTCGTCGCTAAGAGTAAATGTAACACTTCCGGTCACCATTTTTAAGAAATATCTATGAAAGCGTTATCCGAGAACAATTCAAAATACATCTGAATTCTTTGTATATTCTCGTAAAACTATCGGTTGACCAGATATTTGCAATTATGGAAATTTATTAAATTGATATGTATGGAGACTTTACATTCATTTCAATTTTCTGACAAATAAAATTTTAACATAAATCATGACATTGGAAATATCTCTTATATCTCGTAAACCGTTAGATTTATCAATATTTCCAAAGAATACAAAACTTATTAGAAAAGTATTTGGAACAGGATTCTTTAAAAAAATTCTTCAAAGTCCAAACCGGAAGTGTCGTCGCTAAGAGTAAAAGTAACACTTTCAGTCACCATTTTTAAGAAATATCTATGAAAGCGTTATCCAAGAACAATTCAAAACACATTTGATTTCTTTGTATTTTCTCGTAAAACTATGGGTTGACCAGATATTGGCAGTTATTGAAATTTACTAAATTTATTTGTGTATCGAGATTTCGCATTGACATCGTTTGTTAAAAGTAAACATTTTTCAGAAATTGTAACATTCGAAATATCTCTTATATCTCGTAAACCGTTAGATTTATCAAAATTTTCAAAGAATACAGAAGTTATTAGAAAACCATGTGGAATAGGATTCTCGCAAAAATTTTATCAAAATCCAAACCGGAAGTGTCATCGCTAAGAGTAAAAGTAACACTTCCGGTCACCATTTTTAAGAAATATCTATGAAAGCGTTATCCGAGAACAATTCAAAACACATCTGAATTCTTTGTATATTCTCGTAAAACTATCGGTTGGCCAGATATTTGCAATTACGGAAATTTATTAAATTGATGTGTATCCAGACTTTACATTCATTTCAATTTTCGGACAAACAAAATTTTAACAGAAATCATGACATTGGGAATATCTCTTATATCTCGTAAACCGTTAGATTTATCAATATTTTCAAAGAATACAAAAGTTATTACAAAATCATGTGGAACAGGATTCCCGCAAAAAATTCTTCAAAATCCAAACCGGAAGTGTCATCGCTAAGAGTAAAAGTAACACTTCCGGTCACCATTTTTAAGAAATATCTATGAAAGCGTTATACGAGAACAATTCAAAACACATCTGAATTCTTTGTATATTCTCGTAAAACTATCGGTTGACCAGATATTTGCAATTATGGAAATTTATTAAATTGATGTGTATCGAGATTTTACATTCATTTCAATTTTCGGGGGTAATACCATAAGAGTTTGTGTTTATCCGGACAAACTTTCATTTTGAACGAAAGCTTTGTTGCTTGGTAACTGACGAGAACAAATAACATGGTAAAACCGCGACACCGAAGGTGGAGCGGTTTTACCTTTTGTTATTTGTTCGAGTCGTGTTACCCTTAAGCAACAAATTTTGAGTTTTGTCAAAATGAAAATTTGTTCCGGAAATAAACACAAACTCGAATGGTATTTGGTAAGACAATTTAATGAATCATTTAATTAATATTAATAAACCGAAATATTTTTATTTAACATTCCTTTGAATACATATACAAAAGAAAGAGAAAAATATAAATGTTTTTAGTATGCATGCATCATAAACCAATCAAAACACACCCATAAGCGTGCATAATCGGGCCTTTATCGCACGGCGTGCGTATAAAGGTTGCTTGGTAACAGCCAATTCCAAGCGTTTAATAGTCCATTGAAATGTCAGGAAATGTCAAATGACATATAGGTACATGTCACTCGATAATATGTATTGGAATTATTGATTTGGTTTATTTGGTTTGTGCCGCATTTAATATCGTATAACACATTATTATTTTATTGTAAACTATCAAATTAATCAACAATTATGGTCAATTTTATTTCAAAACATGTAACATGAACGGAAAAATTATTTTAAATGAATATTAAACGTACAATTTTGATTATTCGTTATTGTTAAGTGACTTGCAGCATTGCTTATTTGTGTATTTTCAACGTTCTTATCAGTGTTAACAAATGTGTCAGATCCAATATTGCCTCCTTTCTGAACAGCTCCAGCAATTAATTTTGAAACGCCTAATTTGTTTGTGATAGACTCTTCAATATACCCACTCGCTGTCGATGAGGATTTCCAACCCACTTGGCGTTTCAACTCATCGACATTCATCTCTCTATTAGCCATAATCGTGGCAGATGTTCGTCTGAAGGCATGACCTGTGTATTTATGAGCGTTTATGAAATTTAGATAACGTGCTATAATGGAAGGGCACTTTCCAAAGGTATTAATCCCAACAACTTGTTTTATACATAGTCCTTGAGCATATTTTAAGAAAACTCGATCTGTACTGATATGCTTTGGACGTAGTGCAAGATATTTATTAAATATCTCGGCATACTTTATGTTGCAATTATCTACTACAGCAAACGTCCGGCCTTTTTCTGTTTTTGACGGACGAATACAAATTATCAGGGCAGATCCTTCTTTTCTTATATCACTCATAACCAGATTACACATTTCGCTTCTTCTTCAACCACCAAACACTCCACAAATTGCTACAACTTTTAAAAATAAAAATATATTATCTGGAGCCTGACTAAAACACTTGCATAAATCTTCTTCCGTAAAAACCAAAGATTTTTTAGTTTCTTGACCTTTGCCCACTCCTTTCATAAAGGCATGGAGTTTGTGATAAGATGCTAAATCGATTCTGTTTTTAACCCTTAGCATAGTTTGGAGTTTGGAATGAATGCACCAAAGTGATGAAGCTTTATAAATTCTGGACATTTCCAATATATACGCTAACATTACTGATTCATCAATATGTTCAGTCTGTTTCTGCTCCATCCATAATAATAATTTTTCGTACTCTTTATAATATAAATGCTTGGACTTTGCAGGTATTAAACTTAATTCAGCTTCAGCAGCTAGTTTTTGAATTTCTGTCGACATTATTAATACAACAATGATGTTTAATAATTAAGTGAAATGTCAAATGACATAATATAGAGACACATGTCACTCGATAAAATGTATTGAAATTATTGATTTGATTTCTTCTAATTAAAATTATTGTTGCATTTATACTAAAAAATATCGTATGACACAGTGCATAATTAGCTTTTAAAGCACTCGTAACGTTAAAGCCACTCCGCTTCGCGTCGTGGCTTTAAACTCGTTACTCGTGCTTTAAAAGCTTGATTATGCACTATACTCCATTCAGTCTAAGAATAAAGCATTGGGAAAGATAGGGCTTAAAATAAACGTTTGTGATTGGTTGAAATCGAGTGTGCATTTACACCGGCAAAATAATCGCATTTAGCTCGTTCTGTCAAAAATTTGTTTACTGACAGCACACAGTTTTGTTCAAAGATTTTGTCGATTTCCGTATTTTACATAGTTATTTGTTGTTAATATTCTTAAAAAATAGTTCTTCTTAGAACTCGCAAGTGAAATATTCATTTGTTAAGGTATTTTATCAATTTCGTTATTTCGTAATCGCTAATATTCTATAGTACGGCGGAAGCATTGTACCAGGTCCTTCAAAAAATCGTAAAGGGAAACACATAAGATCTGGACAAAGGCAAATGGCTTATAATGTGTACATTAAGCATAAAGACAATATGTCTAAAACAGCTGCAGACAATCAAACAGCAGAGGAAGTGGGTATTAATAGGAATACAATGTACTGCATTATTAAAGAAATGGAATTATATGGAGTTCCAATTTCTCCTCCAAGAAAAAGAAATTATCGTCATACTTACAATAAATTGGATGAAGCACAAAAAAGTACAATTAGACGACATGTGCATTCCTTTTTCTTGAGGAATGAGTTACCTACTTGTACAAAAATGTACGTAAATGTCAAAATATAATGATATCAGATATGTATATCCCTGCTATCCATCTGACAGTAAACATATGTTTTACTTGTTTTCAAAATACAAAGTTCATCGTGTGTAAACTGTGCTCAAATTGTAGCGCCATCTACTTTATTCTTAGACTGAATGGAGTATAGTGTCATAATATACTATTATGTATGAAATTTATTTGAACGATACTGTCAGAATTGAATTTTCGTTGCCATGGAAAATCAACATGCAGTTTATCCGCTAGCAAACATGCAGTTTATCCGATAGCAAACTAACACAGCGTGTATTAAAATGTCATGTTTTTGACAGATGAATTAAATTGTCAATAGTAATATCACAAGAGAGTGAGAATAAATTGAAAATAATTCGACAATTTTCGAAAACTTGTTGCTAGGGAATAGACACGAGAGCCCGTAGGGCTCGAGTGGCTATTCCCGAATGGCAACAAGTTTGAGAAAGACTGGAGAATTATTTTCTAATTAATTCTCACTCTCGAGTGGTATTCGAAAGATTATTTTTTAATGTTTAAATTTTCTTTTATCTGTGCGTTTATATCTTCCAGTGATGATGAACTAAATCGCTTATGGTTCATAGCTTACAATTTGCAATAATACTGGTGACAGGTGTCAAAACTAGAAAATACGTTGTCAACAAACAGAAACAAAATACTAGAAAATATTCTCGGGAGAATAATGTACCAAGGTTATTCTCACTATAATAATATTTTGATTGCACAGAATTAAGCACGTGTCCGCAAATACTGCTAAACGATTGGTTAATAAAATTATTAAAAAATAATCGGACAAATAAAATTTTAACAGAAATCATGACATTGGAAATATCTCTTATATCTCGTAAACCGTTAGATTTATCAATATTTTCAAAGAATACAAAAGTTATTAGAAAATCATGTGGAACAGGATTCCAGCAAAAAATTCTTCAAAATTCAAACCGGAAGTGTCATCGCTAAGAGTAAAAGTAACACTTCCGGTCACCATTTTTAAGAAATATCTATGAAAGCGTTATCCGAGAACAATTCAAAACACATCTGAATTCTTTGTATATTCTCGTAAAACTATCGGTTGACCAGATATTTGCAATTATGGAAATTTATTAAATTGATGTGTATCGAGATTTTACATTCATTTCAATTTTCGGACAAATAAAATTTTAACAGAAATCATGACATTGGGAATATCTCTTATATCTCGTAAACCGTTAGATTTATCAATATTTTCAAAGAATACAAAAGTTATTGGAAAAACATGTGGAACAGGATTCTTTAAAAAAATTCTTCAAAGTCGAAACCGGAAGTTTCGTCGCTAAGAGTAAAAGTAACACTTCCGGTCACCATTTTTAAGAAATATCTATGAAAGCGTTATCCGAGAACAATTCAAAACACATCTGAATTCTTTGTATATTCTCGTAAAACTATCGGTTGACCAGATATTTGCAATTATGGAAATTTATTAAATTGATGTGTATCGAGATTTTACATTCATTTCAATTTTCGGACAAATAAAATTTTAACAGAAATCATGACATTGGAAATATCTCTTATATCTCGTAAACCGTTCGATTTATCAAAATTTTCAAAGAATACAAAAGTTATTAGAAAACCATGTGGAATAGGAGTCTCGCAAAAAATTCATCAAGATCGAAACCGGAAGTGTCATCGCTAAGAGTAAAAGTAACAATTCCGGTCACCATTTTTAAGAAATATCTATGAAAGCGTTATCCGAGAACAATTCAAAACACATTTGAGTTCTTTGTATTTTCTCGTAAAACTATGGTTTGACCAGATATTGGCAGTTATTGAAATTTACTAAATTTATTTGTGTATCGAGATTTCTCATTGACTTCGTTTGCTAAAAGTAAAAATTTTTCAGAAATTGTAACATTCGAAATATCTCTTATATCTCGTAAACCGTTAGATTTATCAATATTTTCAAAGAATACAAAAGTTATTAGAAAATCATATGGAACAGGATTCTCGCAAAAAATTCTTCAAAATCCAAACCGGAAGTGTCGTTGCTAAGAGTAAAGGTAACACTCCCGGTCACCATTTTTAAGAAATATCATCGAAAGCGTTATCCAAGAACAATTACAAACACATTTGTATTCCTCGTAAATTCTCGTAAAACTATCGGTTGACCAGATATTTGCAATTATTGAAATTTACTAATTTTATTTGTGTATCGAGATTTTACATTCATTTCAATTTTCTGACAAATAAAATTTTAAATAGAAATCATAACATTCGAAATATCTCCTATATCTCGTCAACCGTTAGTTCTATCAAAATTTTCAAAAAATACAAAAGTTATTAGAAAACCATTTGGAACAAGAGTTGTTCAAAATATTCTTCTTAATCCAAACCGGAAGTTTTGTCGCTAAGAGTAAACGTGTTGGAAATCATTCAAGAAACTGTGGAGCGTGTGTCTTACTATAATTGAAGATGTGCTTGTGTCGTAGATCGTTCTGTGTACAAAAGACATAACCGAAAAAGTGACACACAAAGTAAATTCACGTTAATGGAAAAGAAATTGACACAATTAAATTATTAAGAAAAAACGTAAAGTGATTAATATTAGTGTATATTTCTATATTTTCATTTATTACAGAATTACACCATGTGTTCGTCAGAATTCGGACCGGAAGTGCCATCCCGAAGAGTAAAAGTTAATCTTGCTGTCAAGATTTTGACGAATTCTTTATGAAAAAGTTGTCAGCTTTGAGTTCCAACTTGATGAGTCATTTTCGGAATTGCATATTCACTTAAAATAATCAGAAAAATTTAGACGAGAGTTCATTATAATTTTCGAAAATTTGACGGCAAAAGAGCTTAAATTCAATTTGGCACAATTTTAGCTCAAAATATTCTTCAAAATCCCCGACATTTCTTGTATTCGTTTGACCCACTGTATTACACCATAGTGTCTTTCTGAAAAACAATCAAGGATAAAGAAATTTCAAAATTTTTAGTAAACAAATTGTGTATCATCATATAATGTAGATATGTTTGCTTGCTCATTAGCTGCTTACAGTTAATGCGAAGTACGCTGGCTGCACTTGCAATAAAAATGGTAAATGCAGTTATGTACCTATGCAGTTGTTACTGATGATAGTGGACGCAATTTTCGAAAAATCTTGTAACGGTAAACTTTTAGTTTGTACTACTAATATACATATTCCAGTGCGAGGTAAACTGTGTAATATATCTATTATAACATGGGACACAAAACTGTAACGATTCCGTAAAGTTATATTAAGCAACCTGCAGTATGTTTGGAATTATTATCAGTGTATTGGTGATATTTTGTGTCGCCATCAGTGTAACTTTCAAATATGACGAAACAGAGACTGATGTATTATTATACAGAAATCCGAGATGTAAGTGCATAAGTTTTATTTTTGCATAGTATTGCCACAAAAAAGCATTTGATTATACTGTACGAATTTGAAAAAGCCGCCATACAAACAAAAACATTTAATAACGCCCGTTGTAGACTATCATATAAAATTGTACCAAAAAATTGGATACTATTTTAGTATTTTATAGTACAATGCAAAACGTACTACGCGTGAAGAAGATAGCTATCAAAAAGGGCATACAGCGCCTCACCAAATGCGCTTGTCTGGTGATATGATGCTAAAATAAAAACAATAAACACGAAACTTACATTTTGCTTTGTGTTGGTTACTTGGTCAATTACGGTAATTTAGAATCTATTTGTTACAAGTTCTATTTGGCTGGGGTGTGGGTGTGGTTCGCTTTGCAAACGCGGTTTGTACTGGTGCCACTAACTTGGATGGAACCTGCTATACGAAGAGACAATGTTCTGATATTGGCGGATCAGCTTCAGGAAGTTGCGCATCTAATATTGGCGTGTGTTGTATCGGTAAGTAAATTATATTTAATAAATCATATGATAATAACGCGAGATCAAAAACTGTATTGATAAAGGTTTGCCATGGAATGTAAAACGTCTGTCTTAAGCATTGAGAAAGGATAGGACAGCAGGGAGACGAAGTCACGTGATCGAACCGGGTACAGGTCCGCCATATTGATACTACGCTTACGTCAAACAGGTAGTGTTGGTAAAAAGTGGAGCGTTTGTTAAGTGCATGGGCGTACACGAATTCGGCACTATTATAATCCCCAACCGCCTGCACCCCATGTTTACCTGCACAAGATGCACGAATTGGGCACCATCGGCCTAATCACATATTTAAATCAGATAACGATCCGAGAATTACTCCGTTTCTAATCCCTGTTAGGAATTCCCTAAGAGTCATTACGCCAACTTGTCTTAACCTTTGAATGACCAATGGGGTGACAGCAACCCCTTCTCATATTTGCAGAAAATATGTTATTCTATAAAGAAATTCAGACAGTATTTTATAATTACTTGTGCCGTATACATCTATATTGACAAATAATTAATGATGAATACTATAGTTGAAACTAGTGAACGTGGCAAGCAAATTCTAATCGTTGATGGTGGCAAATTTACTTTTGCAAAAGTTCTTAAAACTGAAGAAAGTTTTTGGAGGTGTTACATTAGAACGTGTAAAGCAAAAGTGTGGACTATGGGACCCGAAAACGTCATCTCGAGGAGTCAATTGGAACACACACATACCAAAAATATAAAGGCCCTAAACATACAAATAGGTATGTAGATAAAATATGTAATTCTATTTCAATATTTATTTTGCTGTACCAGAGTTTTTATAAGTGATTGTAACTTCTAGTGTACTAAATATACCTACCAACAATTAAAATAACTTGTTACTGTCGTTGTAAGTAGGTCACTAGATGGTAGAATTATTTGTTAAAATCTTGTATTTGTTTTAATCCCTAATTAAATACTGACGTTGGTAATATTATTTTAGTTAGCAATAGTGCAAAAAGGAAGGCAGAAGAAGACATAAGCGAAAAACCGTCAAAAATTATTCATGCTGCTTTGAAAAATCATGTGGAATCAATAGACACCTTAACAATGACAGACATTAGCTATATAAGAAATAATGTCTACTACAAGAGAAAGAAAATACATCCAACTTTGCCAACAAATGCAGAAGAAACCATAAAAATTTTGCAAGATCTTGATTGTAAAACTATCAAAAAGGAAAATTTCTTGATAGCTGCAGAACAAGATAAGAATATTCTAGTGTTTTCTTGTGAAACAAATTTACGGGCTCTGTGTAATTACTCTACAATATATTTAGATGGTACGTTCGATTATTGTCTAAATTATTTTTCGCAGTTATTTACGTTACATATTTTTATTAATGGCCATTACATCCCATTAGTATTTTGTATTTTACCAGGTAAAAAGACCTCAGATTATATAAACACATTTGAAATAATTAAAAAGAAGTGTCGTGATGTAAATTTAGTTTTTAATCCCAAGTTTATTGTATCAGACTTTGAGAAAAGTATTCACAACGCTGTAGAATTTGTTTGGCCTAGTGTGTCAATAATAGGGTGTAGGTTTCATCTGGCACAAAGCTGGTACAGAAAACTGCAGAAACTAGGTTTAGCTTCAGAGTATAATTCTGCAAATAATGAAGTAGGACAATGGCTAAATTACGTTTTCGGTTTACCATTTTTGCATCCTAACGAAGTATCAGATTGTTTTACTCTAGATCTTATGGGTATCCAGCCCAATGACAACAGGGTAGTCGAGTTTTCCGATTATTTAGTTGATACTTATATAAATGAAGAAGCTATGTTTCCTCCTAACATATGGGCTAGTTGCACTAGTTCCATTACGAGAACAACTAATTGTTGCGAATCATTTCATTCCAAATTTAATGAATGTTTTTATAAAACACATCCTTCTTTATTCATATTTATTAATGTGTTGAATAATTGTCAAACAGAGGTATACCTCAAACTAAATAGCATTGAAGAACCTGTGCGTTCTAAAGACCCTAAAACAAAAAGAAAACAGGCGTTCTTAGTAGGGATGGGCGATAAACATCGATGTTCATTGAACATCGATATTTTAGGATCGATGTTCGATGTTTTTGCATCGATGTTTGCAATTTAGATTTATCGATAAACTATCGATGTTAGAAGAAATATAGTGAACATCGAACTTTTAAGCTTGACAAAATGTATTTGCACTAATCACAAAATAAAACAGCGTCCTCTGTTGACAAATACAAAAATGTTTCCAAATTAACAGCTCACATACAGGCTACGAGGATGTAAAATTGTCTACGAATAAAAGAAGTATTTAAATTTCACAGTGCTATATCATATAAATTCGAATATTTCATTTTAGGCTCTTTTAAATATTACTCAGTATAAATATTTAAATAATATATAATTAAATACATAAATTTATAGTACTTTTAATGTGCAGAATAAAAGTTAAATTATGTATGCATGCAGAATAAGTGAAGGAGGTAAACGTATTTTCATAGAAAAAGAAGGGAGATAGACATTACCGATGTATACTTCTTCGGGAAATTCCCTAGTGCGTACAATCATACACGACGATACACGTATTAAATGCAAGATGACACATCAGAAATATAAAACCATATCCATATGTATCTCGGTATTTGCCAGCGTAGTCAAAAAAAAATGCAAGACTATAAAATCCCAAATAAAAATCGTTCTCTTAAAAAGCTTTGATACACGTAAATGTATATATTTTTTAAGTATCAGACGATTTAAGTCATGTGGTTGTTTCATGCGTAATTGCATAATATTGTTTTTTTATATAGTTTTTTTTGAGTAGTTTCTAAAGTTAACTACATATTATAAATGTATATATTTCTTTTATTATTTTTTTTTGAATAGTGATATCTTTTATATCATTTTGTTAAGGACGTAAATTAATTAAGTTATAATAAAGTTTTTGTTAAACTGCCAAAAAATAAATCTATAAATATAATTATCGATGTTTAAAAACATCGATGTTTGGTAGTCGATATTTTGCAACCATCGATGTTGATCAACGATGTTAACATCGATGTTTGATATCGATGTTTACCCACCGATGTCCCATCCCTAGTTCTTAGAACAAAAAATTAGCGATTATATAGGAAATAGAATAGAAAGACTACAATTTGTCAAATGTCTATATTTTATAAACAATAAATGTTTCGTAATGTACATCTGTGTATATAATGTATGTAAACAAATTTTAAAAAGAACTAACCATGTATTTGTCAAATGTCAAATGTCTAGGATATTTTTATAAACAATAAATGTTTCGTAATGTACATCTGTGTATATAATGTATGTAAACAAATTTTAAAAAGAACTAACCATGTATTTTATTTCACACCTCATATAATTCTTGTAAGTATCTTTGATGTGATTTGAACATCGATAAGCGGTGCCCAGTTCGTGTACTTGAAAATTTTCTAATCCGCGGTCTAGTGCCGAATTTATGCGTCGGGATTAAAATGCAGGTAGATGGTGCCGAATTCATGACCGCCCAAGTGCATCATGTATTAGAGTGAGTTATATAATAAGTTAAATATTAAAAGACATTATAGTTTCACGTGCTCTACGTAGCTGCAACAGCCGAGACGGCGTGGATAAGAAGAATTCGTCTGGAATAACATTTGTGTATGCCTGACAGGTGTGGGATGACAGATTATAATTTTGAGTAGTCCGACGGACGTTTTACATTCCATGGCAAACCTTTATCAATATAATTCTTGATCTCGCGGTACAATACAAGCATTAATTTGTTAACTTGTTATCCTTCCTTTACTATTTTCATATAATTCAGTTTTATTTTCAGTCCTAATTATAGGTATGTATACAGGGTGTTTACAAAGGATGCGGCAATATTAAAGGGGTTGATTGTCCAGGTCATTTTATACAAAAAAGTTTATAATAAACAAGGTCCGCAAACGCTTCGTTACCGATCTACAGCGTGTTGAAGTTTAATTAAAAGAAACAGTAAAAATTAGATTTCTCCAAGACGGCATTAAAGATCATAATGAAATTTTAGGCGTGTTATTTTTCAAGAAAAAAATAGGACGCCGCTGATTTCTCTAAAAATTAAAATATGTTTCTATTCTTTGTTCAATTGTGAAGAAAAAAGCTCTCTTAACTTTTTATCGGACGACGTAACGTTTTTAAGTAAAAAAAAAACACATTTTAGTGCATGTACATTTATCATGCTTACAAAAATATTTTTAAACAGTCCTGTTTTATTCACTGACATATTGAATGACATATGATTAATAATTTTGTATGTGTCGAATTTGTTGAATTTCCTTATCATGAATCGCTATACAAATGCAGAGATGACCGACATGCACTACATTTATGGACTTGCTGATGGAAATGCATTAGAAGCTAGGCGGTTGTATACTGAAAGATTTCCTGGCCGTATTGCTCCTGATAGAAAAACTTTCGAAAGTATTCATCGGCGTCTTTATGAAACAGGCACATTAAGACGAAATGGAGGAGCAGAAGGCCAAGGACAGCAAGAACGGTAGAGCTGGAAGAGGATGTGCTAGACATGATTGAAGAAGATCGATGTACTTCTACTCGAAAAATTGCTGACGCTTTGGATGTAAGTAATGGGACTACTTGGCACATTCTGAAGGAAAATTTGTTGTACCCATTCCATATACAAAGCGTTCAAGCATTACTTCCTGCTGATTTTCCTCCTCGCATTGCATTCTGTCAATGGCTTTTGCAGAAAATGGTTCAAATCCCTCAATTCCTGATGTTGATTCTGTTCACCGATGAAGCGAATTTTTCAAGAAATGCAATACGCAATTTCCATAATATCCATGTATGGTGTGACGAAAATCCACATGAAATTGTTGAAAATCGTTTTCAACATCAGTTTTCTTTGAACGTTTGGCTTGGGATTGTGGGTGACTGCCTAATTGGACCGGTATTTTTACCAAGGAGACTAACCGGAGAGGTGTATCGCAACTTTTTGGAAAACACGCTCCCTGGATTTCTGGAGGACGTACCATTAGCAATTAGAGATGCAATGTGGTATATGCACGATGGCGCACCAGCCCACTTTAGTCAAGTAGCTCGTGATTTCTTAACGCAAGCATACGGAAATCGCTGGATTGGCCGAGGTGGACCACACTTATGGCCTGCACGATCCCCGGACTTAAATCCCCTGGATTTTTTCCTGTGGATTTCTGGAGGACGTACCATTAGCAATTAGAGATGCAATGTGGTATATGCACGATGGCGCACCAGCCCACTTTAGTCAAGTAACTCGTGATTTCTTAACGCAAGCATACGGAAATCGCTGGATTGGCCGAGGTGGACCACACTTATGGCCTGCACGATCCCCGGACTTAAATCCCCTGGATTTTTTCCTGTGGGGCCATTTGAAGTCATTGGTGTACGCTACTCCATTGGAAAACGTAGAAGACTTAAGAAATCGAATCATTGCTGGGTGCAACTCAATTGAAACCGATCCTGTTGTTTTTGACAGAGTTCGCCAGTCGATGAGGAGAAGATTGGATTCTTGCATCCGAGCTCGAGGTGGTCACTTTGCAGTTATTTTAATTTTTGCTTGCTAAAATTGTTGGTATGGTAAAATATTTGTTTTTGCCCTTAAATAAAACCCTTGTTATTTAAAAAAAAATTTCTGTAATAAATGTACATGCACTAAAATGTGTTTTTTTTTTTTACTAAAAAACGGTACGTCGTATGATAGAAAGTTAAGAGAGCTTTTTTCTTCACAATTAAACAAAGAATAGAAACATATTTTTATTTTTAGAGAAATCAGCGGCGTCCAATTTTCTTCTTGAAAAATAACACGCCTAAAATTTCATTATGATCTTTAATGCCGGCTTGGAGAAATCTAATTTTTACTGTTTCTTTTAATTAAACTTCAACACGCTGTACATCGGTAACGAAGCGTTTGCGGACCTTGTTTTTTATAAACTTTTTTGTATAAAATGACCTGGACAATCAACCCCTTTAATATTGCCGCATCTTTTTTAAACACCCTGTATAGTCTGTTCCAGATTGAATAAATCTTGTTTTACTTACATCTCTGATAATTTTATACATTTCCTACTTCCTGTTTATTGCCGTTTATTTGTATCTCGTTTTTTTCCTTAATAAATAATAATACTTGTTAAGTATCCTTTAGAAATTTGTATAAACTCAGTAGTTGACAAAATTAGGTTAAAATTTGGATTTTTACTAGAGTAAACCACTACTTCCGATCTACTGATTTGAATGAAAATTTAAGCTAATTCTCATAAATATTGTTTGGTATTGATTGCTTGAACCGTTTAGCGGCTATCGCGGTCACACAGAGAGGCGGGCACATAAATATGTTTGCAAATACAACTTTTTCGATGTTAGGAGACTTCAAAACGTAGACCTCTCTAAAAATCGCGAGGTTGAAGATTTTCAGCATCACAGTACTTCCTAAAGAAAAATAATTAAAAACTGATATTTTTTTCCACACCTGTATATTGTATTCTTTATTTTTATAAAATGCATTGCTTTTCTTATATATATAGTTCAGTTCTCCTGTGGTAATTCTTCATCTTACAACAACACATACTTCGTCAATCAAAATTATCCAAACTTTGTTACTGGGGGCTCAAGGTGTGTCTATACAATCCAAAAATGCAACTCAGATATTTGTCAGGTAAGTACGCAATCTTACTGTTTGTTTTTTTGATTTTGCTACATATATTTATATATACAGGGTTACCGCTAAATAGGTACCAGGCTATACAAATCTGAAGAATACTTATAAATGTCTAACTGGAAATCAAAAAAAAAATATTTATCTCATCAAAATTTTCTAAATTTTTAGGGCCAAAATGTGGTTAATGTCGGTCCATAACTTTGTTTATCCTATACGTATTTACGTAAATACCACTAGTAATTCTAGTTTAAGGTTCTTCCAAAAAAACGATAAAATGCAAAGAGAGAACCTTTATTAGAGAATAAATGGCAATGAAAAGATTTTCTATGACGATGTGTGAAAAAGGTTGACAAACTCGGTGCATTACCATGTTTTTTTTTTTGCGTTAAATAGAAATACATTATTTTCAAACTTAAATTCCTCTACATGATACTAATCCTCCAATTTGACGTTTCTAATTTCTCGATTTCTCAAAATACGAGGATCCATAATTTGCGGTAATAAAGCGAGAAAATAAAATTACTCTAACTTAATTACCATTTCTGGTCAGAGTTCTACATCTATGTGTATTGTCTCATACCAAGTATCCTTCTTTAGATCCTTGACAAAAGTAAGAAGCACAATCCGAGTGTTCACAAAAAATATACCTTGGTCGGATGCAGAATTTGATTCTGCATCGATTTGCTATAACATTCCCTATACCTATTTCCAGTGGTTTTCTTGTTAATCCATATTTTTATCAAAAGGTGATCAAACTCCAAAAGTTCTACCTAGTAAGCCTTGATTTTGACAGGAATTGAAACAATGTTGATTTAATGTCAAAGCAGTATCATCGTACAGATTCGTGAGGTATCTACTTACAGTTTTAGGGATTTTGTTAACTTGCTTAAGTACAGTTTATAATGGAGAATGTTGAAGAATATGCCAATAATGATTTATTAAATTTGTTTTACACGCACGGTGAATGTGGACGAATTGTTCGACGAACATGCAGACTATTTAATGAACGATATCCGGACCTACCAACAATGACGCCCGGAAAATTCGCAAGAATCGAAACTCGCTTTATAGCAACTGGAAACGTAAGGGCAACTCAAAATAACCTAAAGCCCGTAACTGATAATGAAGATAACGTGGTGAATGTGTTGGCGTTTTTTCAAGCTTATCTGCGGAGTTCAATTTCGACAGCAGCGCTGGATTTGGGTATTTCAAAAACATCAATTCACAGAATATTAAAAAAACATGGAATGCATCCTTTTTGTGAGATAACTGTTCACGGATTACGTCTTGGTGATGAGGCAAGACGTGTCAACTTTTGCGAATTTATGATTTTGAAAATGACCGAAGATCCGAGATTTCTTCATCAGATTATGTGGACTGATGAATCGAAATTCAGCAGGCTAGGAATTACAAATCGCCGAAATACTCACTACTGGGCACAAGATAATCCACATGTTATTAGGGAACATAATCACCAAGACCGCTTTAGTTTCAATGTTTTTTGTTTAATTATGCACAACAGAGTGGCTTATCAAGTGTACGATGGAAATTTAAATGCGGCTAGATATCTGGAAATACTGAGAGGGTTTGTTAGTGATTTTCTAAATGCCCTACCTCCACGTGATAGAGCAAACAGTTGGTTTCAGCTTGATGGTGCTCCAGCACATTCAACTATAGCTGTACACCGGCAGTTGTCAATGATGTTCGAGGATCGGTGGATTGGCCCGCGGGGACCTTGGAACTGGCCACCCAGATCACCCGATTTGACCCCCTTGGATTTTTACCTCTGGGGTCGTATAAAAGAACTAGTGTACTTTAGGCCGGTACAAACTAGAGAGGAATTATTGAACCGTGTTCACCATGCGTTTACCAATATAAGTCCAGACGAACTTCGGAGATCTGTTTCGCGAGGAGTATATGACAGAGTTATTCAGTGTTTGAACCAAAATGGAGGTCATATACACAATTATTGTAATTTTACATTCTCTTATTATTTTTTGTCATTATGTTCCAATTTTTTGTTTTTATTTTATATTTCGTTCTAAATGTTATGTACTAATGTCATGTTCTAATTAAAGTAATTTTTTTACCGTTTCATTGATGTTTATTGGGTTCGTAAGGCAAGCGATGTTTCGGTTTCTGCCAAAAAACCACATTAAAATAAAAAAATTGGATTAACAAGAAAACCACTGGAAATAGGTATAGGGAATGTTATAGCAAATCGATGCAGAATCAAATTCTGCATCCGACCATCCAATAAAATACAGGGTGTCCCATTTGAAAAAACGATCTTTTTCAACTTTTAAAATGATGTAATTGGTCATTAAAACGAACTTTTTCAACTTTTAAAATGATGTAATTGGTCATTAAATTTTGGATACCCTGTATGCGATAAATCAGTTGTCAATATGGCATTCGAAAGTATCATTCCTGTGCTTCCGTCTACCCCAGAAGCGCTTTCCACCAATCAAAATTGGTTAAAGGGCGCAATGCTCAAAACAGAGCTACATCTGTCAAAATTTTCAAAAAAAATCAAGATATCTAAGAAAAAATTGAAAATAGGTATAGGGAAACCTGATGAAAACCCACTATGAAATTTTCGCAGGAATCCAAAAATGAAATAATATACCGGGTGTTCCATTTAAAATAAGGAAGTTAATGGCGGTATAACCGGAAGCAGTATGATCTTGAAAATATTTTAAAATGAAAGAGAACCTTGAATAACCCTGGAACCCAAAATTTCAGAATTCTAAGTTTTTTCTAATCACGAAAACTTCTAACGAACGGCTCTCGTGGAATACCCTGTATACCAACCGCATGTAGTTTCTTTTACAACTATGTTTAATGTATACTTATTATAATAATAATAACATATATTTATTCCAGACGAAAAATTAATATCTAATACATTCTCGCAAATATCCTTAAAACAATTACAAAATAAAGCCGATATGTGAATGAAACATTCGTTTACCTAAGACCTAAGGTAATAAAAAAAGTTGAAAATCTCTCTGTTTATATGATGTTCGGCTTAATACAATCGACCAGGTATACCTTCCATATAGCTGGTCTTAGACATTACAAGACTGTGAGTATGAGGTTGAATTGTGTGTTACCTATTTGCCATTTATCAGTGCGGACTTTGTGATCATTCTCATTGGTTTCAAAGTGATTTTTTGGAGACCAGGGTTATTTTGAAAGTAAAGTAAATACATTGTCGTGTTCACAATAAAAATATCTAGGTACTCACGATTCAAAAAAGTACTTTTTAAACACAGTAAACTTTATATCGCTATAAAACGAAAAAAATTCAAAGTGCTGTATTTTAACTATTTTTCAATATAATTGGAAATATTAATCGTGAGTCACTAGAACAAATATTGGTTTGTTCGTGCATGTAGCGGCAACTTTTTCAAGTGCCTTAATTTTTGCGATTTTTTACGTTGAAATTGACCATTTTGTGGCATACGCAGATCAAGTAAAACCCCCCCTTAAGTCAAAATGTAATTATTTCAGGTTCGCATAGACTTCATAAGTCTAGTTCTTGCACAGCCCGATGGAGACGGTAATTGCGTCAACGACACTTTAATAGTCAGAGGCGGAGGTTCCACGGTGCCCATCATCTGCGGCGAAAATTCCGGCCAACACGTTTACGTCGAATTCTACGAAGACCAAGACATCCAAATCGAAATCGTGACTTCCACGGGAACCTTCAACAGAATCTGGAACCTGAAGGTGACGCAGCTCGCCTGTAATTGTCCCACTAGAGGTGGGTGATCTACCTACTTAGCAGCTGCAAATAAACACGATCAAACTCAATAATGCGTTCCTATTTGCAGCACCGGCCGGTTGTTTGATGTATTACACTGCCATCAGCGGTATAGTGCAGAGTTTCAACTATGGAACGACGGAAAGTAGCACTTTGAACTCCATTGGTGCGACGGGTACCCGACAATTGGTCAATCAAAACTATGGCGTTTGTGTGGCAGTGGCGTCTGGATATTGCTCCATTGTCTGGAGTCAGACGGCGTATAACTCTTTTACCGTTTCTAATGACACCGAAGCCGTATATGATCTTCTTGGTACAAATGTTGGAGTGTACGGCGCTGAATGCCCCTACGATTTTGTCGTCGTTCCTGCACCTTACCTGAGTAATGGATCGCTCTTTTACACAGATAGATTTTGCGGAAATTATTTCCCAACGGTTGAAAGTAAGTATCTAGAGACGATTCGTTTTTAGCGCGTTCGCCATGTTCGTTCTAACTTGAATCACAAACAATACTATAGAGACAAACCGTCATTAAGCATTATTAGGCAGCGGTGAAAAGAATGTAAACGTTAGACGACGCCATTGTATTTTTTAAATTCCAAGAGCAAACTTTAGATGGCACCACCAAAGAGTTATTACTTTTAACCGATAGATGTCATTTTGTTTAGGATTAAAAAGGAAAATTTGAATTTCAAATTTTTATATTATGTACCGTGCCTTCAAATACTTTCCGCATTAGAGTAGGCTGTTTTTGAAGTTTTTAAGTAATCAATGTTGGTGTACATGCTAATTTTTTGAAGACTTCAAATTCAAGTTAAAGACGCCTATTATTATTTACATGACATAACCAAACTATTAAAAAAAAGCATCGCCGTCTGTAACGCGGAAAGTACCACGCGATCATTTAAATTCTAAATTATAGCAGGCGGGATTTTTTTTATTAGGTTGTCCAGAATGTCAATTATTGATTAATTAACATTTTGAAACGTCACTTTGACAATTCAAATTGTAAATTAGTACCGAAGGCACGGTATGTTAAAATATTCCAATTTAGACACTTTTGAATTGTAACGTTTTCGGGTTCCAATAAACAACTCGTGCAATTATTTATTTAAAAACAGTCTGTATATTTATATACTTAAAATTATTTAACAATATAAAAATATATAAATAACGTATCACACTTAAACTACTATTAATAAATTAAAATTAACACTTGTATTTATTTATATCTATTACTAATATCTCTGTCCGTATTTATGTAACACTTCTATTTATATAAGACACGGCACTACTATATTTATTTCTTTGGCTACCACTCGATCCCGCAATGAATCCCGTAATGAATGAATTATCCATCGGTGACCCAGTCGCCTTATATACACCTGCATGAAATGTTCTCGAAATGTACCAGTAAGTTCGGCAATATACCAGTGGAAATCTGGACTCTTCCTTGCTTACGTCGTACATCTGTGAGATGACTCACTGCATTTACGATATTTACCGGTCGCGCCGAGATGATTTATAACCCCTTTTTTAACGTCGCCTGGTCTGGCTGATACATATTTCGTTACAGAATATTACCCAGTATAAATATTTAAATAATATTTAATTAAGTAGATAAATATACAGCATTTTTAATCGGCAGAATAAAAATAAAATAATATACGTATGTAGAGTCAGTGAATGAAGTAAATGTACATTCTTGGAAAAAATGAGGTGTGGCTACCACACGACCTTTTTATACGTATGAGCGTTTCAAATTATAGAATTTAAAGGATTTTTTTAGACAAAAATTATTCAAAATCCTATTTTAAGTATTTCTATTCTCTACCTCTATAGAATGCATACTTTGCAATATATTATAAAAAAAATGCTACTTGCTAAGAGTAAAAGTGCTACTTCCGGTCCGAATTTTGTAATTTCATTTATACAAAAAACACTGCAAATCTAACTCTAAATACTTTTGTACTCTTGATAAATGTATACAAAATGCATAATTTACGACATACATATTTGCAAAAAGTCGCTATTCGGTAAGAGTAAAAGTGTTAAATTACTTCCGGTCCAAATTTTGAAATTTTTTTATACAAAAGATATTTGAAATTATGTTTTAAATACTTTTATACTCGTAATGTACCTGCCTAGAAAACATGACTTACGAGATATTCGCAAAAAATGATTTTCGATAAGAGTAAAAGACCTACTTCCGGTAGGAATTTCGAAAAACTTTTTTAACACATTTTTTCTCAAATTTAATTTTGAGTACATTTGAATTCTTTATAAATTTGTTTAAACTTAGTAATTGACGAAATATTTGCAAAATTCGATTTTTTCACTGTAGTAGTAAACTACTACTTCTGGTCTACCGATTTTACTGAAAAACTAATCAGATCTCAAGAGTGAGATTATACACGTAAATACAAAATTTGGAATAGATATCTACAGCGGTTTGACCGCTATCGTGGCCACACACACACACACACACACACAGAGAGAGAGAGAGAGAGAGAGATTTTTTTTAAAATTACTTTTTCGGTATCAGGGGACTTCAAAACGTGGACATCTGCAAAAGTCTCGAGGTCGAAAATTTTCGTCATCACAATACTTCCTTATACTACGTATAAGAAAGTAAAAGAAGACATACCGTAGTCGACAAATTTTAATTTCTGATACGAAAGTAGAAAGAGGAAAAGAGCACGACGAAATAAAGTAAAAATAAATATATAGCGAGGCTGCCAAGTACACTCGGCAAACGTTTCCTATGAAATGTGAGGATCCCCCGACACTGCGTTGCTTCTCCTACCACTGTTAGCAAGCAGGCACCGCTGCATATTATAAGGTCATCTTCTGCATGGGATAGAAGTATAAACAGAAATTAAAATTTGTCGACTACGGTATATATACACGTTACGGCCGCATACTTCTTCGGGGAATTCCCGACTGTGTATGTTTACACACATTTGTAAATATATACAAAATATATAGGTAACCATTTATTTCTGGCTATTTTTTTGTTTCCAAATAAAATTAAGGCTATAAATCTCAAATATAAAGCGTTTTTTTAAAGGTTTTCTTACACGGAAATGAATATTGTTAAATTGTCTATACAACATAAGATAAACTAAATACCCTGGAAATATTTTACTTCGTGTCTTATTTACGTATGGTTGATTCATAATTTAACATTGGCTATAATACTTACCAGTATACCATATTTTAATTTGTACTGAATTACTATACTAACTTAAATATATACAGGGTGTTACTCAGAAAATTTTATTACTTATTTCTTGAGAGCTGTCTTATTATGATTTTGATATGCTCATAAACGTAATCCAACAGCAAGCAAAATTAAAATATTCAAGTTTGATTCGTTCCTATAAAATATGTACTTGTGTTTCCTTTTAAGTTGTATGTATAATAAATAATTTGAATTTATACAGTTTAGTTTACTTGTGTGGTATTTATAATTATGAATCTTGATTCCAAACACCCCAATTGCGCTGTATATAGCAAGGTAAATACTAGGCAAACATGCACTAGTTAAAAAGGTCTTGGAATGCAGATACATTAATATAATCAAGAATTTTAAATTAAATTATCATGAATAATGAAGAACCCTTAATTTTTTTGTATCTATTTTAAAATAAATAGAATGTTTAAAAAGTAACGATAATTATATTCCTTTATTTTTCTAATTTTGATATAATGTTAAAAGATATTCACAATCATTCTAAACATTCTGAAAGTGCTAAAGAAACAATAGACATATTATTGATATTATTAATTATCGACATTAAATTATAAATAGTTTACTGTCGAAAAGATTTCAACTTATGTCTCAGCGAGGTTTGTCGGAGCCTTCGTATTAACCGTTTCACAGCGGAGACGATAACAAATCATTTTTAACGTCTAAAATTGTATTAAAAACAAATGTTGGAATCTTATTGGCGGCGAGTTTATTCATAATTTCGCTAATTAACAATATCAGTGGGAAGAATATAATTTTCAATAATTCCAAACATTCCTTATTAAAGAATATTGTAAATTATATATTTTATAGTAAAACCAGGCAATTTTATTGTTTCAACACAAAATTGTTTTTGTCCTCTATATTGTAGTTATCTATTAAACGTTACAAAATATAATAAATCATAAAATTTAGTAAATATATAATGGAAAAATAATGCATATTACAGAAGAAAAATGAATGACTAAATACATTCTGGCAAACATCATCAATATAAATAATTACAAATTCCATAAAACGCAGTCTTAATAATGCATTCGTACTCACCCTTGAAAACTAAAATATATATTTCTTTGCACATTCCAACTGCTGTCACATTTTTGTTTTCAAAAAACAATTTTTAAATATTCTGGGAATCATCACTTTTTTCATCTCAAACCTATCTAATACTGTCAGTGCTAAATGTGTATCTTTTTCTTTATACATATTAATTTAAATTGCTTATAAAAATCCTGTAACAATTAATGGGAGCATGATGTTTAATAAAATAATAATTTTGCAGCATTTTCGACGCCGTTTGTCTTGACTGTCTATAACAATGGAAACGAAACGTCCGACGTTGCTAACAGAGGGTTTTTATTAAGTTATTCACAACAACGATGCAGATAAACATAATAAAGTGAAATTCCACATTGGGTGATCGAAAAAAAATGGTGACTATTGGTAATTTGTTATATGAAAAAATTAACACTCTTGTTTATAATAAATTGAAATAAATCGAAATGTTCACTAAGCATTTGATTTTTAATTTCCTTCCTTTCAAAGTAGTCGAACTACATGGCAATATATAAATAGAGCATTATCTAATACAAAGAAAACACACTTAATTCCATTTGAGATGCAGTCCGTTTCTAATTCTAAAACACAGAGACATTTAATTCACACTCTCGTAGCAATTACTTAATAGAGAAGAAAAAAAAAACAAAGATTATTATTATACTATTTGTTTTACATGTTCATTAACAATACTTAATGGATTTTTATTTATATCTTTATTTTTAAGTAATTTTTTGTAAACTAAAATACCATGTAACAAATCTTTCTTCCTCTTACTTGATTTCTGAATAGCTTTAGGTTTGACACGTTCCGTACTTTGCCTATTACAATCTTTTGCTTTTAGTAGTGATGCTAAAGAGGGTAAGGCATCGTGCAAAGGGTTGGTGTCACCTATAATAGAACAATTCTGTCTCTTTTTCCTTTCTCGTCTTTCCTTTTTGAGTTGGTTGACTGTGTCGATTTTTTTCAGAAGAATGTCTCTCTTCAATCTGAGTTTATCCTTCTTCGGCATTACTTTACCTTGAGACATTTCAGACTTAGCAGATTTGAATGATTTCACACTGACAGTGTCGTCTTGCTTTAAGTTCTTATTTAATGTGTTAAGGTCAATATCAATTCCTGCAAATATATTGTCCGGCTGTATTGATATTGACAGTGATGATTTATTCTGTGATGGTACTGAGGCGCTATCATTCGGAATTGGAGTTTTTGAAATTGCCGAAGCATGTAATTTCTGACGAATTCTTCTTACTTTACCCATTACTAGTGTATTAACTATAGCAAAATAATTGGTACTGATTAAATGGAAGACCCTCTTCCTAGAAATAACACACCTATTTCTAAAATATGTTAAAGTGTTTTATTAGATTACATACCACAAAAATAAGAACGAATTATGTTATAGAACCATAGCTATGTAGAAGGGTAACAATCACAAAAACTATAATTGTTATTTATTGGTGTGTTTATTGTTGGTTATGTTGCTTCAGATGCCATTTTACATGTGATTCCATCACAACAATACCCCTAGTAGCAAAATCACTATATGCACACTTGTTCTACATTAGCATTTCATCCTTCTCTAAAATTGTGATTTTGCTGTTTGGGACATCATGCCATCTTTACGCCATATGACAAGTTACGTCAACCCCTAATCTTTAATATTCTTTAAATTTTTTTAACTTCTTTCATCTAAATTGGTGAATTGTCATTTTTTATTTAAAATATTGTTCTTGAACAGTATAAAAATGATCTTTTCATTTATAAATAATTTTTCCGTTTGTTTCTAGAATGGTTTTGATTTGATTGGGAATGAATTAAATGTTTAATTTACTTATCGATTTTTTCAATCATAAATCTGAACCTACAATCACAACATAAAATATACTCAGTTTGAACTTCAAGCACGGTTTTTTAAATAGGTTTAAATAAATTGTTTAGGAATACTACGCTGCATAAGAAATAGGGCCGAAATGACACAATACATAAATGCATTTTTAACACTAAATCTGGGCGTAGAAATGGTCTATGTGGTGGCGCAACGTTTAAATGCTCAAAATATACCTTTAGACCGTTCAACAATTGGTGGGTTTGTAGGTTATGAACTATAAAACACTCTATTTTTTTATTATACACTCGAATTACTTATTTAGTAAAATTTGCACAAATATATAACATGCACCACCACACACTGAAAATTCATCTATTTGTAAATACACACGTGCACATTTTAAATAAAACACATTTTTATTATATAAATACAGTAAAATAGGTACTTATCTACCTACTTATTATATATAATGCCTGTCACAAATGTTGATTATTTTCACGGGAATTTAAGATTGGTTTAGAGTTAGAGAGCAAAGCAGAACCTATATAGTAAATGGTGTACCTATATCTTTCCCTGGGCTGAACATATAGCACGTACCTATGTATACAGTGTGGTACACTAATAGGTAGGTACCTATACAGGGTATTGACTTAGATTAACAACAAAGTACAGTTACGGACAGAAAAAAGTGGGACAACTCATATATAAAATTTTGCTTTATTTTAGTTGTTATTGCTGGCTTTTAAAATTTTACCGAATAGAACATAGTAGTCCCAGCTTCATAAATGTCCTCAATATGTCAACGATACATTTTTTCGTAAAAATGACACACGTTAATATTGTTGATAATGCAAGAAGAACTGCTAATGCAAAATGGCTAAATAAACTATTGGCTTGTATTTTGTGCAAGTCTTACTGAAAACAATTAATAATGCTTAGGATGATAATTCGGACCAATACTGTTTAAGTTTATTTAATTCTATGCCGCGAAGAGTAGCAGATATTATAAATCGAAATGGTGCAATGACTAAGTATGAATAAAATTCTTAAGAGACAATGTGATTTTGAATAAGCTATTGTTAGTCCATCTCCGTCGTGCTTTGTGTTTTTTAACAATAACTTAACCAATTTTTCTGACATCATTTATTAACGTTTGTTTTTCAAAATCCCAGCACATTAGGCAAAAAAAAACTGTTCCACTTTTATTTGTCCGTAACTGTACAAAGCACTTTACTAAAATCTAGCTAATAGCTTGCACTTTATAAGGCTTTCACGATTTATTTGTGATCTTTTTATTTTGATGTGTGTTCTTAATTACTCAAGTTGGTCAACGCACCATTTTTTCGTACTCTAAACGAACATACTGTAAAACAAATATCTCTGCCTTCCTTATACCCTTCAATATTTCTAGTGCTCAACGATATCGTTTCCGTATTGGTCTCCAAAGAATTAATAGCCGACATAATGAAACCGCAAGCCGCTTACACTCAAGAAACCATCCGAAACATAATCGGAAATGTTGCCCAATCATCGATAATGAAACTGGATCCCGTCAGCATGGATAAGTTATGGGATTTGATAACTATGATATTCAAGTGGCAGGTGACATTTGGCACCGACATCTTGAAAATCACGGCCAGGCACGTCAACGAAGTAGAGAACTACGTTACCAACGCGGAAACGTTGCTACAACTGCGCAGGGTCGAAAATTTAACAGACAATTTCGGAAAAATATTCGACAAGAAGGAGCTGAGAAAAGTACGACAGGACATTTTGAATTGGCTAGAGAATTGTAAGGTCAAAGTGTCCTTACTGCTGAAAATGGGTTTACAAGATACCGACGGAGTCTTCATAATGGATAAGGACAACGAGTTCGTAAAAGGTTTGCGAGAGAACTTGGGCGAAAACATTTATTCTTTAAAAGACGCAGAGAGAGTATGCGATAAGAAGAAAACTGTTGAAACCACCGACGGCAATAACGAAATCGATGTATTCGTGGATCAAATCTTGGGGAAAGAAAAGTGCAATTCCGGAAATGATAAAAGGTCTTTTCTAAGACTGAATATCGCCAGCGGATATCCGCATGACAGTAATCCGAATACTGCATCAAAACTGAAAAATATTAAATCCCGAGCAATATCTAACGGTAATTTTCAAATATTCAAGATGAAAGGGAATCAAAGCAAATTAAACGACTTACTGGCGGATTTAAACATGAATGATGATGAATGCAAGACCGGCGTGATTGAAGATGATAATTGCAATGTAGATTTTAAAGACGACCTCTTGAAACTGATGAATAATGATGATAAATCAGTATAGCAGAATTTATGCTCAGCATGTATGAATTATTCGAGATTACAACATTTACAATAAAAAATACGAACTAATCTATGCACTTATCTATTAGTAATATTTATTATGTCTGAATGTTATGCATATTACGATCAAATATATGAATGGGTGAATGAAATAAATAATAAATTATTACACATGCTGCAAGGTTGTTTTTCTCTGTATTTGTGTTGTTTACACTCTGTTTTTTAATTCCAGGGAGCAACTTAAAATCACCTGTTAAAAATACGCGATATGATTGGATTATAGAGTAAACGCGAAATTAGATGGCGAGTGGTGGGAATGCGCTGTAGTTGTTTTTAAAAACGCGTACGCCCACCTTCTGACGTAGTAGTCAGATTGTTGGATTTAT